>BDUI01002547.1:59369-71621 GCA_002335545.1 Apodemus speciosus | reverse complement strand
GTTTTTTTGAGACAGGGTTTCTCTGTATAGCCTTGGCTGTCCTGGAACTCACTCTGTAGACCAGGCTGGCCTCGAACTCAGAAATCCGCCTGCCTCAGCCTCCCAAGTGCTGGGATTACAGGCGTGCACCACCACCGTCCAGCTGACCTAGAACTTCTGATCTTCTTGCTTCTGTCTCCTGGGTACTGATGACAGGAGAGCCTGCCATGCCTGGCGAGCTCTTGGAAACTAAACTGCTGGGTGTGGCCGGGACCTTTTAATCCCAGCACTCAGGAGGCAAAGGCAGGTGGATCTTCTATGAGTTCAAGGCTAACCTGCTCTACATAGCGAGTTCCAGGCAGTGAAGACTGCATGGTGAGGCACTGTGAAAAAAGAAAAGAAAACCCTAAAACAAACAACAAAAAGCCACCCACATAAATCAAGGGCTCATCCAGCATTCTCAGGCCTGAGGTCCTACACTGCTATGGGGAATTCCAGAGAGATGTTAAAACCGAAGACCTGGTCACTCTGAAAAGCCTTGACTTGGAGGCTGAGAGCCTGGCCTGGTAGTTCCCAGAACAGAACAGAGGAGTCATGTGGTAAGGGCAGAGGCAGCTGTGTGTTCTCGAGAAAATGAATCCCTCCCCTGAGCCTCTGCGCCCCCTGTCCAGGGAGGCTCTCTGCAGTCTCCCAGGAGTTTGGGTGGGTCCGAGTGGCAGGGTTGCTCCAGTGCCTCTGTGCAGATGCAGACCTTAGCTCCTTTCTGACCAGAGTAGGGCCATTGCTTTGCCTCACACCCTCTTCTGAAACAACCCGACGGGTAGGGGACAGTCAAGCTATCCCTCTCTGTAAAGCCACAGGAACGTGTCATTGCCTCTCATCCAGGTCCCCAGGGCTGCACTTGTCTTAACGTGGGTAGCTGTGGTCATACTCAGGGATACAGCCTCCCTAGCACCCAGGCCCTGTCCAAGCCCCGCATGAAGCCCGCCCCAGCATCAGGACACGTGAGTCTCCTCTGCTGGTCCCTGGGGTGGTGGAGGGCAGAAGGCCCGGACACTGGTTTCCCTGAAGGCTGAGAAACGTGTGTCTGTCTGCATCTGTCTGACAGTACATTGATCGACCTCGAGCCTGAAGGTATTTAGACTTCCTTTCAAGGTCATAGACAGTCGGGAAAACAGAGCTGACTGTGTGGCTGGAGGAAGAGAGGCCAGAGTGCGCTCTGGGGGTGGCAGCACTTAGGAAGACAAGTCCCTAAGCATCAGGTCAGCTCTGCGTCCTGTCAGGCTCCTTTCTACCTGGGAATGTCATCATGGCGGGTGCTCAGGGAGAGGCTCTGCTCCCAGGGTCCGGCTCCCTGGCTTCTGTGCGGCCTAAGGACAGTGCTGTCACTGCCTCCACTCTATAGGATGAGAACCAGGCACGGAGAGCTGAGGCCCCTTGCCTGAGACCACGTAACTGTGAGCAGAGGAGCTGACACTGGGCCAGGCCATCTGCTGAAGCTGCTCCTAATTGTGTTCAGGGTCACCTGGTATGGCAGCACCCACTGGGAGCTGGACGGATGGTCACAGCAGGTCACTTTGTGACTTTGTGTTAGTGAGTGATGGCTGCAGTCTCCTCCTCGAGACAGTGTGGCTGGTGGACCATCGGAACGCTGCATGATTGAGTATCCCCCGTGCCGGGTCTCCCAGGAGTCAGGAAGTATGTCTGCCTGTACCCTTGCCCAAACCCGGTCCACACCAGACCCTGGCATGTGATCTGCCCAGGACTGCTTTGGTGTGCCCACTGGTTACATCTGGTGGGTGGAGTCCCTGTCAGAGGGTTTCCTCTGTGTGTGTGTGTGTGTGTGTGTGTGTGTGTGTGTGTGTGTGTGTATTTCTCTGTGTGTCTGTGTCTCACATGCTTGGCAAACAAGGAAAGAGAACCAGACCACAGCACACAGTGAGTGAGAGCAAGCAAGGAAAAGCGTTTGTTTCTGGAGGGAAGAGAGCACTCTGCATGCTTGGGGACAAGGGGTCAATGCGTGTTGGCCAGGGGGCCAAGTGGTGACTAGGAATTGGGGTCAAGACCCATGACTTACGCAAGCATGGGTGAGGGTGCTGGGGTGTGGCAGGTCTCCAGGGCCAGTCTCGGTGGGACGGGCGACAGCTCTCACACCCTGGGCCAGTGGTGTGGTGGCGGCAGCGGCAACGTGGGGGCTGGGCCCGAGTGGCGCAGCGGGCAGCGTGGCCATGGCACTGGCAGCGGCCTCTTACTCCAGTGGTCACCAGCCCTGCTTTCCCCCCGAACTCCACACGCAGGTAGCTGGCCACTATCCTGGTCTTGGGGCCTGGTGGGGAGTGAAAGGTTACCTTCTTGGGGCCCCCTAGAACCCCAGGCCAGGCAGGCCTACGCCATAGTGACCTCCAGGGGCCTCCAATGGCCCAGGCAGCAGAAAGAACCAGGGCTGGAGGTCCCGCGGTGCAGAAACGCAGGGTGACGGATGTCAAGAGGAAGGAGCCGTCCAGGTCCAGGGTCAGACTACCATTGCAGGCAGGGCCAGGGCTGGCTGCAGGAAGAGCGCAGGTCTGAGAGCAGGGGGCTGCTGCCTTGCCAACCAGCTGGGTCACTGGTGGGAGGCAAAAGCGAGGACGCCCTCCTGGGTCATAGCATGGGTCTGAGGTGGCCTCGCTAAGGAGCAGCAAGAGGCTGAGGGTGATGGGCGTGGTCACAGCAGAGCCGGCACCTGTACACAGAGGTGGCAGATGGGGTCAGTCGGCCTCCACCCTGCTGAGGATTCCTGTGGACCCTGCATTCCTCCCGGTCCTGCCTGAGCCCCCTCCCCAGCTGCCTTGAAGCGAGGAAAATAGTTCCATCTGGGGAGAATTACTGTTTACATAACCCAGAGGGAAAGAACGCAAGCAAAATCGAGAATTTTGCCTGAACTAATCCAGAGCTTAACACCCCAAAGTTATCCATCAGTGTGGAGGGGTAGAGGCCCTGGGGAGAGGGTGAGGGTGGAGGAGGAGCCCGGCAGGACCAACAGATGTGAAAACCGAGGAGGGGGCGCGTCAAGGAAGGGATGGAGGAGCCTGGCTGAGGGAAAGCACCCAGAGAGGAGGAGCAGAAGCCAGCACAGGCCCCAGGGAAAGCCTAGGGCTAGACGGGCAGGGCAGAGGACAGGGATGGCATGAAGCTAGGAGGCTTTGGGGCTGGGAGGGGAGAGCAGGTAGGCTCAGACGTGGGTGCAAGCTGAGGGCAGGGCAGGAAGAGGCTCAAGAGGGAGAGAGAGCTGGTGCTGCCTGGCAGGAAATCAGCAGAGGCCCTGGCCCACGTGGGTCAGAGTGGAAGCCTTTCCCACGCGGGTCCTAACCTTGTTCTCCACACCCAGAGCACGGAAGGGGGATCATTGCCAAAAAGCCCTGGCCTCTCTGCYGCCCACCCCAGCCCTCCACCCTTAACCCTTTCCCCTCCAAGCAGGCCCCTCAGGTATGGGAAGGCAGAGCCTGGCCTTCCTTTAGGGCTTAGGGTGCTGGGGCCCTGCACTTACATTTCTGGGACTTGCTGGGCGGTGGCCCCACCTGCTAGCCCAAATCTCAGACCTGGATCCAAAYCCCCACACTCCCCACAGCGCTCAGGCCCCGAGCAGATGCGGAGCTGATGCTGGGGTATAGACAATAGGGGAGGAAGGAAAACAAAGCAGGGGGCATAAGGTGTGTGTGCCCCTGCCCCCCATGCCGACGACGCACTTAGGAACCTGAAATCCGGAGCCCAGGGAATGGGAGGAGCCGGAGAGAGGATTAAGGCTCTCAGCTCCCCACACAGGACTGGGGACCTTGGGACTTTCCTGAGCCCCAGGTACCTGCAGGTACCCTTACCCGTGACCTCACAGCCCTGCGCTCCACTTACATCTCCCGTGCGGGGTGCCTCCCTTGCCCAGCCCACAGGCCTGGCCCCTGCCCCCAGGAGTCTGGAGCCGTTATGCACCCACGACATAGCATCGATGAGCCCCCACCCCACTCCCAGCCCCTCATGTAAACACATTTCTTGCTAGGTAATTGCAAGGTCCCACCTTCTGGCTCTCCACACTGTAAAGCACCAGGCTGTGAGTTCTCTGTGTTCTTGGGTCGGGTGGGGGAGCCGGTGGGAACTAGCCCCTGCCCATCTGGGCCTACAGCGTTCCTACCTCAGGGCCAGGCCCAGCCGGAGTCCTTAGGCCCATAGCCTTGCTGTGCCAGTGGGATCTCTAAGGGACTCTAGGAGGGCCGGTCTGCACCTCTTCAGCATGCACCTCCTACCTGGCTACTAGGGCCCAGCCATTGATCAAACCTGCCTGGAGAAGAAAAGGGGGTCCTGCAGTCCGGCATCCCCACACTCTTCTGTAGGAGCGGCGCTTGGTGGGCTCTCAGGAGGAAGGAGAGAGGCTGTTCCCAGGCCCAGGCTAGTGGGGGCTCTGGGCGGGCGCTGAAAGCGGAGCCCGCAGAATCCAACACTACCGCCCGCCCCACACCCTAGCCAACAGCAGCCACGCTTTCCCACAGGGACCCTTGCCAGCCATGCCACCCGAGACTGCGTGGGACAGGAGCACTGCCACCCCCAGCAGGCTTGCAGCACGGTGGCCCCAACAAGCTGGCCTAGACGGATCCAAGCAGGTAGGCTACAGCTGCAGCTGCGGGTCCCGGGATTGGGGTCCCAGCCTGTTCCCACTTGCCCCAGCCCCTGCTTTTGGCTGACCCCAGCCAGCCGGCCCCTCCCCATCCTGCAGCCTCCCGCCACAAGGGTGTTAATTCAGTGTTAAGGTCAGTTGCTTTCAAGCTCTGAAATTCCAAGCCTCAGACCAGCTGCAGGGAGAGCAGGGGCCAGTGCTGTCTGCAAGGAGGGCAGTGCAGGAACCTTTCAGCGAACTTGGGAGGAAAAGAAGGGAGCAAGTCCCCCCCACCCCCCCCCCCCCCGCCGCCCAGCCACGGGTGGGTAAGGCCCCAGGGCTCTTAGCCTGAAATGCTCACACAACTGTTCTGTTCTGAGCATCCGAGTGTCGTGGCTTCCCTCTGAGCAAGGTGAGAGTGTGTGTGGTTTGTCCTTGAGCACACACCCCATTCACAGCCACTGTCCCGCCAGTGTGCACAACTGGCCCAGGACAAGCCTCTGGGACCTGGTCCCCTGGGAGGAAGAGGTGCCTGATACTGCCAGGTGACCCTTGAGGCTGGGATCTTAGAGGAGCAGGGACAGGGACAAATGAGAGCTACAAGACCACGAACGTGGGAGGAGTAAGCTTTAAGAGAAGGCTCAGGCCAACAGACCCCACATCCGAGAACTGTGTCCCTAGCGCAGGCTGTGTGAGCAGTAGGGACCTATGGGACTCCTGGGTCCAGCAAGTCCTCCCAGGTCTGCCCTCCTTGGCACTGTCAGGCCACCTCCTAGACACAAAGACAGGAAGCTGCTCTGTTCTGTAGAAATTGGGAATGGCTCGCTGTGGAGCAGGACAGGCGCTGTGGCTTCAGGATGGCTGTCGGGACATCCAGAGGAGATCTGGGTCCTGCCTGCCTAGMGTGGTAAGTCCCTGAGTTGTCTCAGAGGAAGCCGCCTTCTTCACTTTGTCCTGGGTGCCTGAGCTGCCTGGGGCCTCCTCTGTGGGAGAACCGAGGCCATCCAGGAAGTGGCTGGTCCTCAGTTCAGAGGGTATGAAGACCTTACCCTCCCGGGGCCTGGCTTCAGGAGAGCGCAAGCCTTTTGCCTCCCACAGTAACTCCAGTGGAGGGTCTCTGTTAGCTGCCCCAGGAAAAGGAGGGGGAGCACAGCCTCCTCTCTGTGGGTCTTCCAGGTCTTGCGGTGGAACAGCCTCCAGAGGGCGCTCTTGGCATAGCCAGATGAAGGCTGGGCCTCACCTCAAGATGGCAGCAACGGGGCACTTCCCAAAGCAGCTGCCTTTACCAGGAAGCATTCGGAGGTCCACTCCCTCTCCTGAAGCTGCACACTGTCTTGAGCCCTTTCTCCTTTCTGCCAGGGTTCTCTGGCCCAGTTCTGCTCCATGGTGCTCTGGATGGACTAGGAGATCCACTTTGAGTTGGGTTGAGAGCCAGGAGATCAAAGGAAATGAGTGGGATGAGAAAAGAAGGAGCCGGGGTGGGGGAGGGTGGATTTGCTTTGCGGCAAGTGAAGCAGTGCAGTGCAGTCGTATGTCTGTGAGACCTGGTGTGTGTGTGAGACCTGGTGTGTGTGTGTGTGTGTGTGTGTGTGTGTGTGTGTGTGTGTGGTACTGTGTCCTGTGGTCAGAGCTGCCGGACCTTTCTGGGAACCCAAGTTAAACTTAACCCAAGTTAAGAATGTTCAGACTTCCAGAAGCGGCCAGGTTCATTATTATTAGCAGGACACTTTACAGAGCAGCCTGTATGCCCGGGGTACAGGAGTGCGGAGCTGAGGGAGCCGGCCTCACCCTGAGGCTCGGGCAGGAAGAAGCAGGAGACAGCAGGTGTCAGTAGCGGGGCAGACACCCGAAGACTGCGGGGCCCTGGGAGAGCTGGAGTCTTGGCTGCATAAAGACACTCAAGAGAGGAAGAGGTTGTTCATCCTGTCCTTAGGGCGTCGCCTTAGTCTTCTCTGCTGCTGTGACAAACATTATGACTGTTAGTACTGAAACCTGTGACCTCTGTAATTGTGGGGTGGGGCCTAGACTGAATCCTAACAATGACCAAAAGCAATTCGGGGAGGAAAGGATTTATTTCATCTTGAAGTTTACAGTCCATCATAAATGGAGGTCGGGACAGGAGTTCAAGGCAGGATCGTGGAGGTAGGGACTGAAGTGAGGACGGGACCTCCCATAGTAATCAATCAGGAAAACACCCCCACAAACTCCCCCACAGGCCACCTCGTGGAGGTGTCTTCTCAGTCGCAAAGGTCCCAGGTACCTTGTGTCACATTGACGAGAAAAACTAACCAGCGTAGATGAGTGTGCRTATCAAGAGTCCACGCAAGCCCAGTGGAGCCAAGGCAGAGCTGCAGGTTCAAACCATGGTCTCCTCGGTGCAGGCCCACTGCACGGCCCACCGCGGCCAGCCAACAGCAAAGGAAGGCAGAGGGAGAAACGGAGCTCTAACCCACTGTGGATGGTTCCTGAAACCCGCGGTCACAGGGCCACACATGGACTCCTTGTGAGCCGTGACAGCACTGTCCATCACAGGCATAGTGACAGGCCGGAGGCAAGGGGCAGTCGCCAGGCCCAGTGCTGTACACTTCCACGTGCTAATCATGTGGCTCAGAAAGTCACAGAGACGAAACCAGCTTAGCCAAATAACGTAGCAGGTGGGACACGGGCCAGGGCTATGGACAGACAGTCTTTGGGACGAAGCAGGCATTAGTCAGCTCTGAGCACACTAGAAGTCACGCTAGGGAACTAGGAGAAGGCTGACATGGTGGATTCTTGGGTATGCAGATTCTATCCCAGTGAAGCTAGTACAGGCCGAACACAGACCTACGATAAAGGCTAAGATGATAAGGCCTGCCTACTATTATAGAGAGTTTCAGAAACAGGAAGTTGGCCTTGCCCATCCCCCAGGCCTGGCCCAGAAGCAGGTGCTTGTCTCACTTGCTATATTTGACTGGCCTTGGCAGGCATAGGTCTACCCAGAGCTGCAGAGTCAGGGGCTCCAGGCAGCTGGAATCTGTTGTGACACAGACAAGGAGAGAGTGCAGTGCTCATGGGTACTGTGGCCAGTCTCATCTTACAAAAGGAGAAACTGAGGCACAGAGATTAAGCTGAACAATGAACCCGAGCCCACAGGAAGCAAAACCACGTTTGGCAAGTCTGCTCTGTGCAACCACAGCCTGTCCCGGCTCTGTAGTGCTCTGTAGCGCACCAGTGGAGAGGTCCCTCTTGCCCTCCGCGCTCTCCTGGCCCACTAGCAGCCGGCAGGTAGTCGAAGCAGCCATTCTTTGTGGGCTGGGCGAGATGGGCGGGTATCAGAAGTACAGCCGTCAGTGCTGTGGGTCTGCCGCAGGCCACAGTGGCCATCTGAAACCACAGGCAGGGCACAGCCCCGTATGCGTTGCCATTTCCATAAATCCCCGTAGAGCTTATAAATCTGGCACAGTAGAAACAGCTCGGACAGAGTAACTGTAACAGTGCTGTGACAAGCGCTCCAGGGACACTGTGAGTGCCCCACACTCAGAGCATCCTCCTAGTTTCTCTGGGTTTCTCCATGGATGGGTGTGAGGGTGTGAGCGCCTCCCCCTCCCCTCAGCACTTGTGGCACCCTACTGAGATTAAAGGTACAGGCCATCTCCCCCCACTCCCTCCCCCCACAGCCCCTGTTAGCTTTTCTATCTAAAGGAACCTTCATAGAGCCTCTCTGATGTATCACATCTCTATGATTATGATTCTTGCTCTTTGGAGCCTTGATGAAGTGAGGTAAGGGTTACTGGAGCATAGTGCTGCAAATCTCTTCAGAGGAAAGTCAACTTTCAGGAGCTGATTGTCCCCTGCCACTTTGTGGCACCCAGGCATCGAGCTCAGGACATCAGGCCCACCTGCAAGTGCCTCTACTGGCCTGAGTCATCTTGCTAGCCGGAGCACACAGCTTTGTGCTGATACACTGGACCAAGGATGACTCACCAGAGCTGGGGTGGGGCTGGGGTGGAGAAGGGTGGGTGTTAAAGAGTTTATCACTCTCAGCACAAAACTTAGAACTTATACATTACTTACTTCTGGAAATTTCTACTTAATATTTTCAAGCCACACTTGCCCCTGAATAATCGAACTCTAGAAGGTCAAACTGTGACTAGGGAGGGCTGCTGTGTCACACCAGGTTTTCACGTCCTCCCTGAAGGAACTTAGGATCACAGAGATGGCAGCAATCAGGTAAGAGACAGTTAACCAGCAATTGTTGGTGATTATACCTGGTCATTCTCATTCACCAGGGGACAAAGGATTCAGAGAGACAGTAAGACCCATCACGTTGCTAGGAAAGGGTGGGGCTGGCCTCAGAGCCAGACAAACACTTCCTGAGTGGCTGTGCTTGGCCTCCACGGTGCTCCGAGCACAGTTACCTGGGCTGGGTGAGAGCCTCCTGACTCCTGCCTCCTCTTACAGTGCTCCAGGGACTCGGGGCCCTCCGCCTGCCCCTCTCCACCTTCTACCTCTTCTTTGTCATCTTCGTGTCATCTACCATCTTCCACTGCCACAGGCGCCTAGGTCTGGTGCCTGCCCCCTGGGCCTCGCCAGCCCTTGTGGTCTTATCCCCAAGACGCCTGCCCCAGGAGGGTGTGTTCACCATCAATGTCAGAGGCCGCCTGGGGAACCAGATGGGCGAGTACGCCACGCTCTTCGCGCTGGCCAGGATGAACGGGCGGCTTGCCTTCATCCCCGCGGCCATGCACAGCACTCTAGCGCCCATCTTCAGGATCAGCCTCCCGGTGTTGCACAGCGACACGGCCAGAAGGATCCCGTGGCAGAATTACCACCTCCACGACTGGATGGAGGAGCGTTACCGCCACATCCCGGGAAACTTTGTGCGCCTCACGGGCTACCCGTGCTCCTGGACCTTCTACCACCACCTGCGCCCAGAGATCCTGAAGGAGTTCACCCTGCACGACCACGTGCGCGAGGAGGCCCAGGCCTTCTTGCGTGGTCTGCGGGTGAACGGGAGCCAGCCGAGTACCTTTGTGGGTGTCCACGTGCGCCGAGGGGACTATGTGCATGTCATGCCCAAGGTGTGGAAGGGCGTGGTGGCTGACCGCGGTTACCTGGAAAAGGCCCTGGACAGGTTCCGGGCACGTTATTTGTCTCCAGTCTTTGTGGTCACCAGTGATGACATGGCCTGGTGCCGGAAGAGCATTGTTGCCTCCCTCGGGGACGTGGCGTTTGCGGGCAATGGCCTTCAAGGATCGCCCGCCAAGGACATTGCATTGCTCATGCAGTGCAACCACACCGTCATCACCTTGGGAACCTTTGGGATCTGGGCTGCCTACCTCACAGGTGGGGACACCGTCTACCTGGCTAACTTCACCCAGCCCAGCTCCCCCTTCCACAAGGTTTTCAAGCCAGAAGCAGCTTACCTACCCGAGTGGGTGGGCATCGCTGCTGACCTGGGACAGCCAAACAGGAACCACTAGCCAGGCCTCAGCCAGGGCCCCCAAGAGGCACCGGGGGGCCTTGCTATAGTGCGCATGTACAGGACCCCACATGGATGTTCAGTCCTGTCTCACATGCTTCTCAGCTGAGGGACCGCAGGTGGGTGATGCCACCTCACTGCCTTCCCGAAGCTCCGGGCACAGCTTGGGCTCACCTCAGCAGCGATCCGCACAAGTGCCTTGAGGTCCTGCTTGCCCACGCTGAGCCACCGCTGAGCCACCGCAGGCCGACCGCTCGCTGCACGTGGAGTGCTGGCCCATGGAGGCCAGGGTGTAGTTAGGGTCCTATGGCTGTGATAAAATACCACGACCGTGAAAGCTGGGGAGCAAAGAGCTGACTCAGCTCACGCTTCCACATCACAGCCCATCACTGAGGGACCCTGGAGACAGGAGCGGGCCCAGGGGCTGTGGAGGAGTGCTGCTCCTGGCTTGCTCTTGGTGCCTTGGTGACACGCCTGTGCCTCACACCACCCAGAGAGTGTAGAAGGACGTTTCCAGCACACTTGGCCTGGAGCACAAAGCCTCTGAGCTACCTGAGCCCTGGCTGGGGACCTGTCACTGTTCCCTGCTCTGACCTCCTCAGGCGTGATGGGACACAGGCTGTTCAGGAGGAGCAGGTGGCACGGGGGCCGTGGACGAAGGGGGCCCTGCTCGGCTTCGTGTTTGCTTGGCTTGCTTGAACAAAGAGACAAACAGCCTTTACTTTGCAAAAGCCCTAGGAAGGGCTGGTAATGTGCCAATGGCAATAAATGCCACATTCATCCAGCAAATATTTACCCAGCTCTTGAGTGGGTCGAAGATGCCCCAGCCCCTCAGCAGGGGAGAGGAAGGGGAAGCCAAGAAAGCAGACACTGTCTAGGCTGAAGGTGGCCTAGTCCTAGTGTCCCCTCCTCAGACTCCTTCATGAGATGGAAACGGTCACTGCAGCCCTAACTGCCCACGACACATTAGAACTAGTGACTGCAGACACACACACTGAAGGCGACAATGGCAGTGGAGACCAGTTGCTAAGATAGGCAGTGTTCTGCAGCCCTGAGTGCCCTGTTGGCCTTACCCCATCCCATCACACGGGCACTAAGGGAAAGGAAAACACAGTGACATACACAGCACATGAATGACGCGCACACGGAGCAGACGCCTCTGTGCTCAGGCCCAATACGTCTGCTGTGTTCTTAGCTCTCAGAGGCCTTGGCTTCCATTCTCAGCACCACACACACACACACACACACACACACACACACAGCCCCCCAAAGTGAATTTCCTGTTGACTTTAGAGGGGAACATTGGGGTGAGTCAGCAGGGTGTTATCCTAGCTACACCAGGAAGCTGTCAGAGCCTGCTGGGTTCTGCCAAGAACAACCCAAGAACTCTTGCTTACTTGTAAGTGGCCTCAACCTTTGTGCCCATGGAGCTCAGGACCACGAGCTTCCGGGTTCTGCCAAGAACAACCCAAGAACTCTTGCTTATTTGTAAGTGGCCTCAACCTTTGTGCCCATGGAGCTCAGGACCACGAGCTTTCTGGAAGGAAGCTGTCGCTTGCAACTGAGTCTCATGAAGGTGAGGGAGTGCCTGATGGCCTCAAGGAGCTCAGTCAGAAGTAGGTTCATGGCTGGGTGGGGTGACCCTGAGTTAGACTGTACGGTGCACAGGCTCTGCACACCAGCTGTTGTGTCCGGCTGCACCCTGCTCAGCTGTGTGCTTCTGTGGACACGGCTGCACTTCCGAGCACGGAAATGACCCAGGCAAAGAGACACAGATTAGATGGTATCCAGTAAAGCAGGTTCATCGAGACGGAGGGGTCTGGATGCCAGGGACTTCCGGCAGGTCAGGGAGGGGGATTCTTGGACACAGGGCTTTGGTTTTCTATAAGACAGAGAGGGCTGGCTGGCCCACGGTGTGAACACAGCCCTCCGTGAAAGGGCCCAGAACACTGGACCTGGGGGAGCATGCCCGCACTCTCAGCAGCTGGCCAGATGAAGCAGGAGGATTGCCAAGAATAAAAGGACTAAAAAATGAGACCCTTGGGCCAGTGAGGTGGCTCAGTGGGCAGAGATGCTTGCCAACCTGAGCTTAATTCCCCAGAGAATAGCTAAGATTTGAAACAATCAGAAAATACAGCCGGGCGGTGGTGGCACACGCCTGTAATCCCAGCACTTGGGAGGCAGAGGCAGG
>BDUI01002545.1:50233-79211 GCA_002335545.1 Apodemus speciosus | reverse complement strand
CTGAAGAAGCTCTGGTGAAACTTCGTCTGTTCTAGCCTCTTCTGATAATACAGGCCAAGACCATAAGTGTGTCTTAGACAGAGGGGAGTAAGGAGACAAGAGGAGAGACCTATAGGTAGACGGCCTGATGGTAAGTTCACTGAAACCCTCAGACCTCAGCAGAAAGTTCCATCCAGACAGCGGGGAACATATTCACTCTCTAGGCTTCCCTGATGCTAAAACCACATGGTGAATCTCACATAGGGACCTTTATAAGCTCAAACAGAATGCCAGCGGAAGGCAGGAACTGTTCCCAGAGTAAAATACCCGGTGGATGTGTCTGGAATGCCAGGGGAGAACAGCACACAGGTCCGTGCCACCTCTGAGCCTGGCATCCTGTCCCATGAGCAGAGCGTGCGGCACAGAGTTAGCATCCTGAAAGGCCTCTGTGAGCAGCAATAGTCCTGCCTTCTCTTTCTGCAGCTGCCCGTCCTGAGGCTTTGAGGGCAAGAAGGCTTGGCAGGGTGTCAGGAGTGGTGGAGCTGGGCCTGGTGTTTATGTCTGATCCAGACGACTGAGGGTTCGTGACGATTTACTGACGCAAGAGCTCCCAAGCATTGCATGCCAGAAATAAATCAGGGGAGGAAGAATTCTTTTTAAGAAACCACTTGGCCTGGGCTATGGGCCTGAGGCTGAGAGTGTAAGCGGAGCCACTCCTCCTCTGGGAGCAGCACACCCAAGTCTTCCAAGCAGCTCTAGGCTGGTAAATCAGAACCAGGCCCAGGCTGGGGAGGTCCTGCCACAATGCCTGGCCCTGCTGTGGCTGGCCACAGTATCCAGTGGCCTGCCCCAGAGCCAATCTTCTCCCAGAGGCCCCCTTCAGATGGCGTCTGTAAGGCCCCACCAGTGTGCACAGTCCATGGTTGGGGTGTCTGTGGAAATGACTAGAAGCCTCTGATCTTGTAATCTATTACTATGATCCCTTTCTCAAGAACTGGGTTTTGAAGTTTGTAAGTGAGGAGACTACCTAAAGATGAGAAAGTTGGACTGTGAGAGATGTAGCCTCTGCAGCAGCGCAGCCACCTCCTCCCAAGATGGAACGTGTGCACAAGGGAGGCTTTTTCTGCCACCCTCTTTGCACACCCCAGATACCTAATGTGACATCAAATGCATGGTCAACTACACACAACCATGYGACATCAAACMCATAGCTAACCATGCACAGCCATGTCACATCAAACACATGGCTAACTATGCACAGCCGTGCCACATCCGATGCATGGTTCAGTGCGCACAGCATCTATCAAATGCATAGTTCACTATTTGCAACCATGTCACATCAAATGCATGGTTAATGACACAGAGCATGTTACAGCAAATGCATGGCTAACTACATACAAAAGATAAATATCCTTCTAGCATTCTTCTATCTCAAAAAAAAAGTTACTCTAGAGAAAACATTTTGCACTCCATCTCAAGTGTAAGCGCCCCAAACCATCCATCTGCCAGCCTCTGGCTTATTGTAGCCTTTGGCCCTTAATTACAATCAGTGTATGAGAATAGGGAGATCCTGGGATCAAGAGCTCAGGCCCTTAACACACCCTGGCCCCACAAGGACAAAGGACCTGAGTCCCACCTCTACTGCCCAGCAAGTATTCTGTGCCTGGCACCCCACACCCTGATACCCACCATACCTCCTCCTTCTCAAACTAAACTCCTGAAAGGACTCTTCACTCATGCTAAGAGGACTGGATGGGAAGTCATGCAGGCAGGGAAGGGTCACGTCACTGACAAGGTGCAACAAAAATCACCTTGTAAAAGATCTGAATAAGAATTATGAGAGTGGCCCACGGCATAACTCAGCCCACTCCAATTCATGGCAACACGAAGCCAGCCATCCTATAAAGCATGGAACACAGAACAGAGCCATCTGGACAGTGCAGGACAGGGGCCCTGAAGAGTAGCCAAACAGCATCCCTGTGTCATTAGACAGAAAACAGGATAACTGGCCCTGGCAGCTAAGACCTGACTTCCACTATGATCTCCAGCAACTGAGTTATCCCAAGCCATCCTCTGGTCCAGGTCGAGGGGTGGTAAGGGTAAAATCTAAACTGTGATAGATACATGTGTCCACAGGCTTCGGAACACCAGCACTGTAGAACTTTGAGATGCCATTGAGAGGGTAGAGAGCAGGAGGGAGATGGGGAGAGCACTTGGAGCCATCAGTCTTTCAGGTAGCTGGCTGGTTTGCAAGCCACATGCAAAGGATGAGAAGCTAAGCAGCACTTGGTTGTCTCAAGCTCAGCCTGGCCCTCACAGAACCTGAAATTCCTACACCCTAGGAAGCAAACACAGGGGAAAAAAAGAGACATAAGAAGGCAAAGATCCCAATTTACACAGCTTAAAATACCTCAATGCACAAAAAAACAATAAACAAAGATGTCTCCCACCCACAGTCACAGCAGGGCCAACACTGGCCAGGCCACAGATCCGAACAGCACGGTTCTCAAACCTGTCTAAACTGTTATAGAACTGAACTTGGGAAACACTTGAAAGACAGGCCAAAACAAGAGCAAAAAATCAGGAAATTCATAATTGTTTCCAAATAACCCATGGATCAAAGGAGACAACATAAGAAATTTGATAATACTGTTCACTGAATTACAAAGCAAATGGTATATATATATAAAAAAAAGCTTACAATCTGGCTAAAGCCATGCACATATGGAAATTCTGAGCCTTGACTACAAAGCAAGAAGATGTGAAAAACGTATTGCTCTGACTAGTTATCTCAATCAGTAAACAAACGATCAAGCAAAATTCCCAGCAACTGACCTCAAGAAATTGAGCTTAGACTTTACAAATACTAACCCAAATAGTTATCTGTCCAATGAAAAAAAGAAATAAGCAACGCTGGGAAGGAAGAAGAGAGATAATGGCACCCTCTCAGATAATACAAAAATAAGATGTAGAAGAAACGCTGCAAGTGAAAATTTAGATTGAATAACCTGATGCAAGAAGACATAAAATGCCCAATACGGGAGATAAAGAATCCTATCACTGTAGGGCACACGTCTTCCCACAATAAAGTCAGAGACGGCTCACCCGGAAGCTCTTACCAACACTTCAGGGATAGTGCCTTCGTGAACTCTGTAGACAGCTTCACAGTGTGGGTTTACTGCAGCCCACAGGCCAGATATAATCTACGGCTTGATTTTTTGTTCCATTTGCAAAACAGAACGAGTTCTTAAATTGTCTCAAGTGCTAGAAAGTCGTGAGGCGAGGTTACACTGGAAACATGTGGTCCCCAGAGCAGTCTGACTCTACCAAAACACTTTGCCAATACTGGAATTAAGAAAGAGCACAACTTCATCATACTTTAAGGGGCCAGCATTAGCTTAACATCAAAATTTAAAAGTTTAGCTGAGGCAATGGCAGCGCACGCCTTTCATCCCAGCACTCTGTAGGCAGAGGAATGTAGATCTCCATGTTCAAGGCCAGCCAGGTCTACAGAGTAAGCTCCAGGACAGCCAAGGCTATACAGAAAAACCCTGTCTGCAAAAACCAATAAACAAGCAAATAAGTAAGTAAGTAAGTTTGGGGACTATGTATATTTATAAACCACAGTTACAGAAATGTAAGATTAGATTAACATTAGAAAAAGTCAATTGAGAAATTTTATCACATTAATCAAATAAAAAGAAATAAAGTCTAATATATTAAGCCAAACCAAATGTAAGTTTTAACTTTGCAGATGGAAAGATTGAGTATCTGTGGTTCGTGTGGTTCAACCTAAGGTCTTAACACCCTCTGATGAGAAAACTCTTGGCACACTAAAACCAGATGGGAACACCCTTATCCTGATAGACCATTTACACAAAACCTGAAGCAAATGTCACACTGGTGAGGACATACTGGGAGTTTTCCTTCTGGCTGAAGCAAGACCCAGATGCCCACAATACAGCGCTGTTGAGCTTCATACCAATACCTCACTGGAGGTCACAGCACACAGCAAGACCATCTAAAACTCAACCTCCACAACAGTCACCATCCAGACAGTGTGAGCTTTTCTAAAACCTGAAAGGATCTACAGATGAACGAATATAAAAAGCAAGTTCTGTGATGTGTCAGGAGACAAGATCACTATACAAAAACTAATTGTACTTCTAAACATCACAAACAAACAAACAAACAAACAAACAAACAAACAAAAAAGGCCACTGAAATAGAACGACACTCTGCTCTGAAAGATGGCAGCGGACAGTGAGCTCCAGTTCAGACTTCACCACAGCCTTGGAGTGGAAAGGTTTATTTCAAAAGTTGAAGAAGTCTTGAAAGACTGGAAACTGATTGAACACTCTCTGGGAAAACCACTGGAGAAGGTTTTCAGGTTACATTTGCACCTGGAGCTGATCCTGTGTTACAGCTCTCCATACCCAAATTTCTCCCAGAGAGAACTCGTCTCCCAAGAGTTCTGACACACAGGCTTGTATGAGGGACAAGCCACAGTCAGAGACAACAAGACAAAGATAACCAGATGGCAAGAGGTCATGGCAAGAACAGAAGCAACAGAAACTAAGGCTACTTGGCATCATCAGAACCCAGTTCCCCCACCACAGCAAGCCCAGAAAAGCAAGACTCTGATTTAAAATCACATCTCATGATGATGATAGAGGACGTTAAGAAGGACATAAAGAACTCCCTTAAAGAAATACAGAACACAAGTAAACAGCTAGAAGCTTTTAAAGAAGAAACACAAAAATCCCTTAAAGAATTACAGGAAAACATAACCAAACAGATGAAGAAATTGAACAAAACCATCCAGGATCTAAAAATGGAAATAGAAACAATAACTCACAAAGGGAGACAACCCTAGAGAGAGAAAACCTAGATAAGAGATTAGGAGTCATAGATGCAAGCATCACCAACAGAATACAAGAGATAGACGAGAGAATCTTTCTATGTCTCTGGGGCAGAAGATACCGTAGAAGACATTGACACAACAATCAAAGAAAATGCTAAATGCAAAAAGCTCCTAATGTAAAACATTCAGGAAATCCAGGACACAATGAGAAGACCAATCCTAAGGATAATGGGTATAGAAGAGAGTGAAGATTCCCAATTTAAAGGGGCAGTAAATATCTTCAACAAAATTATAGAAGAAAACTTCCCTAACCTAAAGAAAGAGATGCCCATAAACATACAAGAAGCCTAGAGAACTCCAAATAGCTTGAACCAGAAAAGAAATTCCTCCTATCACATAATAGTCAAAATACCAAATACACAAAACAAAGAATTATTAAAAGCAGTAAGGGGAAAAGGTCAAGTAACATATAAAGGCAGGCCTATTAGAATTACACCAGACTTCTCATTAGAGACTATGAAAGCTAGAAGATCCTCGTCAGATGTCATATAGACCCTAAGAGAACACAAATGCCAGCCCAGGCTACCATATCCAGCAAAACTCTCAATTATCATAGATGGAGAAACCAAGATATTCCATGACAAAACAAAAGTTACACAGTATCTTTCCACAAATCCAGTCCTACAAAGGATAATAGGTAAAAAACGCTAACACAAAGAGGGAAACTACACCCTAGAAAAAGCAAGAAAGTAATCTTCTTTCAACAAACCCAAAAGAGATAGCCACACACACATAAAAATAACATCAGAAATAACAGGAAACAACAATCACCATTCCTTATTATCTTCTAACATCAATGGACTCAATTCCCCAATAAAAACACATGGACTAACAAACTGGATAGTAAACAGGACCCAGAATTTTGCTGTATACAGGAAATGCACCTCAGTGTCAAAGACAGACACTACCTCAGAGTAATGGGCTGGAAAACAATTTTCCAAGCAAATGGTCCCAAGAAATATAACAACAGAAACTGAGGAAATTAAAAAAAAAAAATCATCAGATCCTACTACAAAAGCCTACATTCAACAAAACTGGAAAATCTGGATGAAAAGGACAATTTTCTAGACAGATACCAAATACCAAAGTTAAATCAGGATCAGATAAACCATCTAAACAGTCCCATATCCCCTAATGGAATAGAAGCAGCCATTAAAGTCTCCCAACCAAAAAAAAAAAAAAAAAAAAGCCTAGGACCAGATGGTTTTGGTGCAGAATTTTATCAGACCTTCAAAGAAGACCTAATACCAATAYTCTTCAAATTATTCCACAAAATAGAAACTGAAGGAATACTACCCAATTCATTCTATAAAGCCAGTTACATTGAGTATTATTCTCCCTTGGAGATGGAATGGTTTTTGTCTAATCAGGAACTTGTCACAATTTCCTTTCATAGAGGACTTCATAAGAGATTTTTTTTCTACTTCTATCATGTTTAGTATCCCAAAGAGATTTTAAAAACTGGTTGAGTGCATATTACTTTTAGCTTCAGAAGATATATATTTAAGAGGTATTTAACTACTATAAATTATTTTGATGACTTAAAAAATGTCAATACTGAGTTGTATTTTTTAAAGTAAATTTTATTAGTTTAATAAAAAAGCTGAATTAGAAAACACAAAAAGCAAAAAACAAAAATCTTAAAAAAAAAAAAAGAAATAAAACCTCAACTATGAGAAATACAAAATGGACATTAAACACTCATGGGTTGAAAAATTGGAAATAAAAGTTATTCTATATGCAAGTCAACAGAATTCTAATACCTGTACACAGGTAACTGAAAAGGGCTTTAGACATTTAGAGAAAACTCACACCCAGCACAAATAGTTTAGAGAACCATAATTGACTGAGATCGTCCTGTGAGCACAGGCAAACTGGTCAGAACAGTCTAGAACCAAACCCAAGCACACAGAGACAGTCTAGAACCCAACAACGCAGAGAGTCTAGAACCAAACCCAACCACACAGAGACAGTCTAGAACCCAACCACACAGAGACAGTCTAGAACTCAACCCAACCACACAGAGACTTGACTGGCATGGCACAGGGATGAAGAAAGCATTAATCCTTCAGTAAGCCACTGAAGTAACCAAATCCTAAAGTGAATAGTGTCTAATCCTTACTTCATGCCCTACTTTAAAAAAATCCTCATGGATTTACGACTAGGAAAGTGGTCATATTTCCACTAAAAATTATACAGGGCATCCTCAAGTCCTTCGGATAGGCACAAATAAAACAAGTGAAATAATGTGGTACATTAAAATTAAAAGCATCTGTTAAATAAAACACTAGAAAGAGAAAAAGGCAACCCACAAGATTGTCAGAAAATAGCAATTAAGAATAACCAATAAAGAAAAATAAAGACAACTTGGTTTTCTGAATCTCCATCCAGGAACTGAAGGAAGAGGGAGCTTCCCTACCGCCCACGTGTGGCCGGTCATCCGTAGGAAAGTGATCAGCATCTTTAGTACCACAGGAGGTTTGACTCGGCAACAACAGTAAAGAYGAGAGGACGGCACAGAAGGCTGAAAAGTGCACATAGGACAGACAGAGCACATGCAGCACAGGCCAGAGAGAGCACTGGCACAGCCAATTCTGCCACATCACCTGATGCACACAAGCTACAGCGGCAGCAAACGCAAGAACTCCAAGTGAAAACCATGCAAACATCAATACCAACGGAAGAAGAGCTTGGGTTAGTCCATCCAGTGAAACATTATAGACCCATGGAAATGAGCTGGCTACCATATCCATCTTGCAAACACACTGTTGAAAGGGCCCAGACAGAAAAGAGCAAATATTATATGACTCCATTTAAAGAAACTTAAAATCATTTAAGCTAGGAAAAGTGAAGGAAGACGCCCAAGCAGGAAAGGTGAGCGCAGTAGAGCAGACACACTGGTTGGTCACTTCCCTGTCTGCAGAGCAGGTCCAGGGGAATCTCCTTCCCCGGCCTCCCACTGAGGCTTCATGCCTGTCTCCACACTGGCATCTGCCAAGAGAAAGCTTTCAAGGGAACTCTTAGGCCTCAGTGTTTACAACAACAACAACAAATGAAGACTACAAACAAACTCAGCTCCCACCAAGGAAGACTTAAGACAGGTGACCTCATGCAACCATAAAGGGACAAAGCCAGCACTACACACTGGCATCCCAGCAGTGGGTCAACAACCACTCCTGAAAGAGCACCTGCTGAAGTACTTCATTTTTGCAGACAGGTTCTTACTAGACCACAGTGCATAGCCAGGTCTGAGGAATCAACACTGGTAAGACATTTAAAGGCTGAAACCAAGCCTTTTCTCCGATTTTCTACATTTTCCTTGGTTTCCTATTCTGGGACCCCATCCAGGAATCCCACCTTTCCCTAGATGCCTCTTGGTTTTCTTATATCCTCAGCAGATGAGAGGGGCTGGCAGGTATGTTAGAATTACACCTTCCAGTATCTGACATGTTCATGTGGTTCCACAGGAAGACCATGGCATGACGTGTCCRTCTTATCCCATGAATATATCTGAGTCAGGCCTAGAACTAGCACATGTTCTCTGCTCTACAATGCTTTGACAGACATGAAGAACAGCAGCCAGGGAGTGTGGCAGGAACAGGAAGCAATCTCTGGATATGTGGCTATCACCATGAGGCTACACCTAGAGGCTCTGCTGTCTTCCCCAGCAAACATATCTTACAGTTCTGGGAAAGAAGGATACACTAGAAGCTCACACCAGCACTAAGCCCACATGGACACAGGGACTCCTATGTCACTGGCTCAACCCAGGAAGTTACAATCACAGAAAACTTTGGCAATACTGGTGACTATTACAAAATTTCTTCTTACAGGGAGGAATCGGGACTCCAGAGAGTCACTAAAATATGGTCTAAACCTGGCAAGCAAGGAAATGAAACACTTCCATTTTTATTCCACATTGTGGTGATTAGCAGTGACATCAGATGGCTATGTCAGACCGCCACTGCTGGGTTTGACATTTTGTGGCTCTTCCTTTCCTCTGAGCCACCAATTTCCTTCCAAAAATGAGGACAAAGTAACAGCATATACATATATCTGACCTACAGCTCCCAAACGAGCGGCAACAATGGAGACTGGATGCACCCAGAGCAGCCCTGGCTGTGTGTGGTAAGGCTTTCCAGGAACAGAGGAGCAGACAAGACAACTGACTTCTGCTGAGGTCTGCAGGCCAGGCCCCTGTGGAATACATGCAGTGCAGACTGGACCCAGGCCAGGCTGGGGACAAGCTAAACTAGCCTGTTTCCGCACACTGCTTCACCTTCAGTAGGGACAAAGAGAAAGAACAGGGGAGAGACTTGAGGAAGGCCAGGCCACACACACAGCCTGAAGGACCAGCCTGGCAGCCCACCTGCTAACCTGTCACTGAGACTGGTCACAGAAGGGAGAAGGGTCCAAGAAGGGAACAGTGAAAACAGCTCCAGGTTGGCATGAGCCGTGCCTTAACTCAGGCTTAGAAACACTCTGCTTCTGAGACCTCCCAGTACACCTCCCTGGCAGTCCAAAGATGCCACACTCCCAGAAGTGAATGAACTTCCTCTCCATGGTCTCCATGGCTTCCTCTGCACAGCCTGGCAACATCAGCTTCTGCCCATCACCCTCCTCTACAAACCTTCAATCAGGACCCTGAAAGTCTCTTTAATCACCTCTGTAAGGTCCAGTAACCTCTGTGGTTTACTGACCCCTATCCAGGACTCAATGGTATAAACCAACAGGCTAAATCCACACTTATTCACAGTTGGTATTTTAAGTCTAAGTGGTGCTTGATATTCAAATGACATAGGAGTTCCCTATGTGTCCCCGTGTCGGGGACTATCTCAGGCTAGTTTCCCAAGTGACAGAATTTTTGTTTTCAGCCAGATGTATATAAACCTCACTTTGAAGGTATTCAGACAAGCTACTAAGAAAAGGTATCCTAAATTTAACAGTGACTTGTGAAAACTATAAAGGTCTGAAAGTAGAAAATGTAGAGCTTGGCTTTATAAAAAGCATTAGTGAAAAATATCGTCAGCACAGGTCATTTTAGGCACTGCCTTAAGCTGAACATACTTCCCAGTGCATGCCTGTAACCCTAGCACTCAGGTGACTGAGGCAGGAGAATCTTGAGTTCAAGACTAGCCTGGGTCATATGTTAAGTTTCAGGACAACCTTAAACAAACAAACAAACAAACAAACAAACAAACAAGTCAACCAAAATGAATATACTAACTCAAATACTTAGAAATGTCTGTCCACTCCTACCCAAGCAAAGCCCTTCCACTGTAGGGGTGTCTGTATGTCAGCTACCCCAACTCCTTATTGCCTGGCAAAGACCTCTGCATAGAGACAGCACAGAGCTGCCAGGTTCCCAGCTTTTATCAATTACACAAGCTTGAAGGAAACCCAAAATGGTTTCCTCTCCCCAGGACAGCTCCAACAAGCCCCCAGAACACTGGGTTCAAGGTCTCCCAGCTAATGGCCATCACTGGTTACATTCTTATGCCAGTACATGCATAAGTCCATGAGCCTCAGGTACACTGAGTCAGCTACTGCCTTGCAAGTAGACATGACCCTACCTGACCTTCCTATCCACGATGGGATGTTTACAGGATGCTACTCGTGTCTGGGAAGGCAGAAGAGAGCCAAGCCACAGGAAAACATAAAGATGAGTGGGCAAATGGACTACTTCTAGAAGCTAGAAAGGAGCCCCAATGAAGACAACCTCAGAGAATGCCCAGCCTGCCAGCTAAAGCCCAGCAGCTGCTTTTCCTGTGGGGTACAGGCCTGAGGTACTATGCCACAGTAGACCCAGTATGCCAAGCCCTAGTCCCAACAGCCCTATTTCTAGCTCCAGCAATGGTACTAGAGATGCACTTTCTGACAGACTAATAGGAATTGCATGAACGTAGACACAAATACATCTTTCGACTGTCTACAGAGGATGATGATACCTGCATTTTCCCAGATGAGAATGTCTTTTGCAGACATAGGACTCCCAATGGAAGGCCCTCCAATGAGAACATCTGTACCTTGCTGTCCCTGATCCTTGGCTGAGTACCTCAGCTCCAAGGCAGGCCYTCACTTGCTACCTGCCCTGATGCTGCAAGAGGGACCACATTCAGGTCCCAGCTCACTGCTGATGGTCATGCAGGTTTTCCAAGGGACCCAAACCTCCTACTTTCTACTATCACTGAGATGACCACAAGGGACTCAACTGCTCACACATACAGTACCAGGCCCAGTATGAAGAGAACTGTGTGTGGTTCCATGTTACACAGATGCTTTCCAAGGAAAATGTTAGCATTTCACGTATCCAGTTTCCCCAGGCACCACCTCAAACTTTCTAAATACTTTTAGCTCCTAGTTAGTAAGAAAGAAAGACTTGTTCTATCTCGTTAGCCCCTTCAATAGAACCAGAACAAAGGCCTGGGCCTGGATAGATGACTTGACAGTTAAGAGCACTTGTGACTGTCAGAGGTTCTGAGCTGCAATCCTAGTACCCATCTAGTGGCTCTGTAACTCTAGCTCGAAGGAATCAGACACCCTCTTCTGGCCTCTGTGAACACTGGATGCACATGATATGCAAATATCCATGTGGACAAAACATCCATACCCATAAAATAATAATAAATAAATCTATTTTTACTTTCAATTCTTTTAAAACTGTCACTAACCAGAAGAGAGATACATGATCATGTGGCCATTGCACCTGACCAAGTTATAAGCTGCAAACAGCAAGGCAGAGTCCAGACAGGTCTGCAAAGAATGTCAGCCTCTGCCGGGGATGCTCCCATGTGATGATCAAAGGAAGGCGCATCATGCTGTTACCTGGCTATGGAAGGGAGGGCCTCCACTAAAAGTAGCCTAGCTTGCTCTTAAAGACTATGTACATTAGAAACTGCAACCCCACAGTTTTCTCAAAACACTAAGACTGCCAATAGTGAGGTCTTTTGAGAAAACAAGCCACTGAGAAACAGGGTTCTAATTAAAGTCCACTTTCTCCAAGAGATTTCCTGGGAGAATGCAAGAGGAGCACACCAGCTGTGAGTGCAAACTAATCAAAGTTGGGCCTGCAGCTCTTCCAGGGGAGGCCTTAACACCTTCTGTGAAGGTCTAAATGTCCCTGTTCCCCACCCAGTGTAGCAGCAGTAAGAAGTGAGCCACAGGGAGAGAGGAAGTGTGAGGAGGACACCTTGAGTATWCTGAGGGCCCTTCAATAGGGAGGGGCTCCTGGTGCCATCACAAAAGAATGCAGCAGGGTGGGACAATGCAGAGTCACTGGCATCCTGATCTTAGCCGGAAGCCTCCGGAAATGCAGCACAAGTTTCTGTAAACTAAGTCATATCACCAAAGGGGTTTTATTACAGAAGCAGGAAGGAACAGAGACACTGGACCTAAACAGCCAAAATACAAGGAGTAGTAATTTTAAAAAAACCCCAACGGAGCTGGGGAGGAGCTCAGTCAGTAAACTCCCTGCAGTGCAAGCATGAGGGCCTGAGTTCAGTCTCCAACAGCCACGTAAAAGCCAGGCACAGGGGCACGGTCTGCAATCCCAGCACTGGGGAAGCGGAGACAGGAGGATCCCCGAGGATCCCTGGCCAGGCAGGACTAAGTGCCTTACCAGCAAGCCTCAGGTCTTTGCAGAGGCCTTGTTTCAAAAAACAAAGCAGGCAGCTCTTGAGGATGACACAGGTTCATCTCAGACCTTGACAYGCACTCACACATACATGAACACATACCTGCCCATCCCAATCCTGGTCATCAAGGGCTGATATGACTGGACAACAACCAATCCCACCATCTAGAGGGAATACAGAGTCAGAGCTGATTTGGGTCTTATGGGGAATGCCACTGTATGAAAACCAATTCATCCTGTTTATGACCACTAAATAAGAACACCAACATACTTTAACTAACTTTATAGTTCTTTACACATGCTATCTAATGCAATTTTTAGAAATACGTAAATTAGCCACAAACTTTATGTATAAAACACACAAGCATCACCTACAAATTAGTTTCTTTTCCAAGTACACGGTAACAACAAGAGTTAGGGATGGCTGAAATGCTGAGCAGTGTTTTGCAGCAGATGCTGAGGTGCTCAGAGCCCTTGATGAAAGCTAAGTGTGAGCCCACTGTCTCACTTCATTTCTGTGTGAATTATTACAGTTTCCTCAAAATGTCCACTTCTTATGTTCTCAGACAATAAGCAGACAGGGAGGTGCTGAGGTGACGCGCTAAGTTCTCCCCAGATTAACACGGTTCTCCAGGCTCCCAGGCAGTTCCTTCAGCTCAGCACTCCAGGGCCAGCAACGAGAGGTTTGAACCATACCTAAAATGCAGTACACACGGTGCGAACAGCAGACGTTCCAGGATGGTTAAGCCAGGATGGCTCAGGTAACACTGTATAGCAGAAGAAGGTAACAGGGCAGTAAGGTCACACAGAGCCTCTTTATCTAGATGACAAAATCCTAGCCACACAGACTGCAACAGCAAACCCTCTCCCTCCATACTGACACTGCCTCTACCAGGTCATGTACCCCAGGCAGCAAGCATCATGCCCTGCTCTTCAGACTTAGCCAGTGCAGGCTTTCTGGGGGGACATCTTCATTAAATGCATACAGTTCTTCTGGGAGCTTCTATAGCCTGCCTATTCCTTCTCATGGCAAGAATCACTCCATTCCCAAGGTGCCTGCAACCCTAAATGCCAAGCCCTGCCTGCTTGGCCTGAAAGTCCCACACAGGTAGAGAGGATGACTAGACTTATCTGAGCCCAAAGCACCCCGAGTTCTGCTGTCCGCAGAGAAGCATATGGGGGTGATGAATTTCAGTTCCTGGCTGGGCCTTGAAGCACTGTCCTTCCTCAGCTGAGGCAGTTACTTGATGGCAGGCAAGACTGGTTTTCTCACCCACGCAATGCAACGGTGGCATTACAGCTCACTTCACAAGGTTATCATGCTTCACAAATGTAATGACTGGAAAGCACAATTCAGAAGGAACTTGCTATTCATTCTGGCCCCTCCAAAGCACAGTGGGGTTTGACTTGGAGTGAGCAGGTAATCAATGCTGATTTATGAGCACTCTAAGTTTTAAACACCTACRGTTAAACAGACCCAGTTCTGTAGCTGGAGCAGCTTTGGGCCTTGCACAGACCAGCTCTGGAGGCGGTGTGCATCTGCACACCTGTCCACATACGACCTGCCCCCACTGCCAGGCGCTGCAATTATGGCCTTTCTGTTCCAGCACCAAGCTGTGCTCAATGGTTCCTAATGATTCAAGTATTGAGTTTTCTGTGTCAAATACATACCAGGAGTTCATTCTTAAATTTCAATATCATTAATCATCTAACATTCAGCATCTCAGAACTCAGAAATTTGCATTTCTACAATGGGGGCTTTGAAAGAAGGACACAAATGCAAATGCTCCCCAAACTGTGTAAGAATTTTCAGAAAATTGCCACAACAAACCATCAGCACACCATTGACAGTGAATACTCTGAGCTCTTCCCAGTGACAGAGTATTCGTGATTTTTAAAAGATAAAACACAATTTGAAGATTGGAAAAAAAATAGGTTGAAAAATAAGTCCTTATGTCTACATGATTTCCAGAACAAATCTTGACTGATTAAGATCTCAGATAATCACGGCATGGAGAAGCCAGGGTGGTGACAACTTGAGAGCTGCTCGTGCTAGTGGGGTGGTGGCTGGGAAGATGCCAGCAGGATGAGTGTGCTAGGAGCTGGGCAGGAGGCAGCACCAAGTACACGAAGCATTCTGGAAGCCTTTCCTTCAGAAAGCAGACTGAAGCACTCCCAGGATTAACACCCCCCAACTCTGGCCCACTGTCTGAGGAATCCCATGTCCTTCGCCAGAGAACCTGAAGCATGCATGCACAAAAGAAACGCTCACTTCTCCACAACCTTAACCAGCTCAGTCTTGCTTCCCACTGTCTATAACCTCAGAGTGGCTACCTCTTGGTGTCCCCTCCTGTTCCCTCCCATATCTGCATGAAGCAGCTCCTCTCTGACTGTCCTGCACAAGGCATCTATCTCCTGACTGACTGACTGAYACTCCTAGGCCTCCTGCTGGCTAGCTCCCCCTAACTGCCTACATAACTGTCTGACATCAGTATGGTCTACAGTGCTCTCTTACACTAGGCCTCACTCAGACTCTGCAACTTCCTTGCTACCAGCTGCCCAGAATCTACATCTGTATGCACCACAGCCCACAAAATTCATTCTCTACCCTACTGGGCAAGTATCCCTGAAACATATACATTGCAGAGCACAATATAAAAGCTATAAAAACATTCCTTTATGATATAATTTCATTACCATTTAATATCTTCATTACTATATAATAACCTTGGCAACCAAACTGGTTAAAATAAATAAGACTCAAGACCATACAAGTAAAGGCTAGGACCAGGCATACACCTTTAATCCCAGCACTCGGAGGCAAGAAGGAGGCAGATCCCTGTGAATTCAAGGCCAGCCAGGTCTRCATAGTTAGATCCAGGCAAACCAGTACTTCACAGAGAGACCCTGTGAGGGTTGGGGCTGGGGGTGAGGACCTGAGCACAGAGAGGAGGATCTCAGCTCAGTCTAGGCCAAGGGCAGAGGACCTCTTCCTGGAGACCCAGAGAACAACCCTAGTGATGTTTCAGACAGAATATTACTAAACCATAGAATGACTCAAATTAAAGCACTGATCTTGGATTACAGAGGCTTCCCTCAAGGTAGTTACTTTACTTGTAACCCAACACTAGCCAGGCCTCTCACTGAGATCCAGGAATAGATAGAAAAACAGAAAGAAGGATCCTGGCCCTGACTGGCTTCCTGACCTGAGGCCATCAGCTAGGTCAGCACAGATGCCTCCTTAAGGACACCTACTTTCTCTAAGCAGAGACCTTCCATAAGGAAATTCAAATACATTGACGATACAGTGTTGTATCAGATGAGTAAGTAGTGATCAGGGGACAGGATCAGGGTCTCGTGGTAACCAGCCAGCTACCAATATCTAGGTGCACTGCAACACCAAGAAGGACAGAGCAATTACTGGGAGAAAAAAGGRACAGAAAAGAAAGAATGGCTGCTCATTCTCTCAGCGGCCCCATCTTTCCTCCCACTGCTATTTCCAGGGACAGGCAGAGGTCTAAGAGCTGAGTTCACCACAACCTGCCTGGGCACATCTCAACAGTGAGGGATTCAGTGCAGGATGAAACCAGCAGCACCATTCAGAGCTCTTTCCACAGAGTCCTCCCAAGTTGAACCAACCCAAGCTCTTTCCTCAGGCTGCTCACAGTACTGGAAACAGTTATTTAGAGCAATAAATCCCAACAGTTAGGAGGCTTTTACGTCAGAGAGCCAGGGCCTGGCTCTAGCAAAGTCCAGAAAGAAGAGCAATAAAATCATAACGTCGGCCTCACCCAGCACCACAGGGAGTTTAAAGRAAAACAGGAGAGAAGAGTTATACACAGCAAATAAAACGGCCACTTCATCACCAGGCCAAAGCCAAGCAGCCCTGCCAATGTGAGAGGACCCAAAGGCCACAGAGCTCCACCAGGGCCTGATGTGCCACCAGCACTGCGCCAGGCCACACAGGAGCAGGCAAGAGTGAGCCAAGCAGGCTAGGGCATGGGGCCAGAGAGAAGATACTGGGGTCACAGAAGAAGGAAGACAGGTGACTAAGAGTTAGTGACAAGGACCAGCATGACTATCTTGGTTACCTAACTTTGTCCCAAGTCAGAAGTTTTCTGTTCTAGACAGCAAGCTGAAGGTTGGAGAACTCTGTGGAAGATGCTATAATTAACCTGTGCAAGACTTCAGGCTCAAACCCCCAATATTAAAACTCCCATAAAAAAAAAATCAATGAATTAGTTAATTGACTATTCATTCTCTTCCTGAAATCCACTAAATTCAAAATATAAATAAACTATGGAAGGATTCAAAGCATTCAAAGCAATGTCTAACAATAGGGAAGGCCCAGAGGACTCATCTGAAACCACAGGGCCATCAAGCAAGTCTAAGTGTCACCAGTAAGGACCTATGGCCTAGGCATACAGCCAGCTTCCCTCTTGGCCACTCAGAGCTGTGGTGAGCCATGTGGAAGACACCTGTTGTATGGCTCTAGAATACAATTTGTAGAAGACCGGAAGGCTCGAGAAGCAGGAGTCTCAGCAAGCTCCAGGCCCTGAACCAACAGCCCAGTCACAGGTAATGCCAGCATTCTGAGGAAAGGGATGGTCTTAGCACAAGGCAGCTCCATCTGACCTGCTGCAGGAAGACACAAAGGCACATGCCCTGACACGAGGGAAGAGCCACCCAGAAGCTCAAAGGCAGAGAAACAAGCAGAGGGGCTGGGGGTGCAGCTCAGTGGTGGAACATTTGCCTGGTATGCAAGGAACCCCAAGTCTGATACTCAACAAAGAAAAGAAAGCAGGAAGGAAGGGAGAAAGAGACAGACAGACAGAAGTGAACAACAATGAGTAAAATTTCCCACACAAAGGGCAAAAACTCTGGGGACAAAAGTCGAAATCCAGCTGTCCTCCGTTTCTGAGGATATGACTTGAAAAGGATGGCTGGGGAAATACACAAAGAAGTAGACGGGACAAGACCCATTAGCCAAAACAGGCAAGTGTTTTACAAAGCAAAATAAACAATGTACTCTTGTAGGAGACCTCAATAATCAAAAGAATAGTCATTAATTTTTAATTAAGCACTGGAGGGAAACATTCAAATATATAGAGAAAATGATTAATAATGTTAAAAGACTATACCAAAATTATAACTACAATAGAAAATTTTACTTTTCTCAGAAATCAAGCAAAGCATAGCCTAAAAACTTAATTGAGTTAATAGATATGTAACATGTAGAGAGAAGGTACAGATATTCTTGAACAAAACTAGGTCACACATATGTGAGATTTTTAAATACAGTACTAAGATATATTTGCAGGGGCTGGAGAAATGGCTCAGTGGTTAAGAACACTGACTGATCTTCCAAAGGTCTTGATCAAATCTAAGCAACCACATGGTGGCTCACAACCATCTATAATGAGATCTGACGCCCTCTTCTGGTGTGTCTGAAGACAGCTACAGTGCACTTACATATAATAATAAGTAAATCTTTGGGCTGGAGCGAGCAGGGCCAGAGTGAGCAGAGGTCCTGAGTTCAAGTCCCAGGAACCACATGATGGCTCACAACCATCTGTATGGCTACAGTGTACTCATATACATAAAATAAATAAATTTTTAATTATATATATAAATAATACATATATACATAAATAATACTATATATATATATATATATATATATAAAATACACACACACACACTTTTGCAGACTTCTTTAGACCAACAACATAAGATCATGCTTTTTCTTAAATGCCTAGGTAGCGTGTATAAGATCTGATTGTATCTATGTCAGGTACGTGCACCATTTAAACAGCAAAAAGAACAAAGTCATTTTCTCYGGCATAATAAACAAAACAATAAGTAAAACAATTTCTGCYCAGCGCCAAAGTGGTAAAAAGGTAGGAAACCATGCCCCCTTACACACTGCAATTACCAAGTTCAGTTAGACAACAGTATGGAACAATTTCACAGTCACCCTAGAGACATTCTAAACGTGTGTCTGCCGGCCCAGCGTTAGCTTCTCCGCAGTTATCAGAGTGGGGGTACTTGTAGTACTATTTATAATATATTCATAGTAATTGTATAATGTCACCTTGGAGCTATCACGAACACTGCCTTAATCACATAAAGACAAACAAACTGTCAGAAGAATGTGAGGCTTATGTGCACACTGACATCAAAGATAGTCACAATACACTAACATAGAAAACATCTAACACCTAACATAATGACCTCATGTACAGATGTGGGCACATGTAGGTCTCTGCATGTTCACATGGGGAAGGCACACACCTCCATCTCACTGCAGAGGAGGCACACCTACCTATCAGTATCTAGTGTACATTTCGGTCTACACAGCTTAATTTTTTTCCTGCAATCAACCATAAACCATTTCTTTACAACAATCAATACAACAACTGAATCAATAAAACCCTCCTACCTAAATAAACCCTGGAGCTCTGCCCTCTGAAGCTCTCAGATAAAGCAATGATGCCCAGAGAAGTGTGTGTGACCATTCTGTTTCAGGCAGTCCTGGAGGAAAGCGCCTAGACCCTAAGCCTCTGCCTCTACYAAATGGAGCGGGCTCAGAGGCAGGCTGGCACAGCCTCAAGTACCCCTCCTAGCATCTGTCCAGCTGCTTCCTGTGTGTACTCACGACAGTCACTACACCTAAAGCCCTAGATCTACACAATGCACTAGAAGTAGCCAGAAACAGCCAAGGGTTCTACAGGCGGGCCAGGCAGGGCTCTTCACGTTTAACCTGCTTCATGCTTTGCAGCTTTCTAAGCCTAGTCCCATATGTATTTGCTAAAGGCTAAGCATGCAGTTTCTAATCCTGTTCTACCCTTTCTGGCTCTGTGACCTTGGATGAGTCCTTTGTCCCAGCAGTTCCAAATGGGCTGTTGAGAAGCAGAAAGGCTTGTGAAATGCTTAATATGTCACCAAAGAAAGCCAACCAAGGACACTGGAGAGGCTGTGTAGAACCAAGGTCTCATCCCAGCCAGGGTCATCGCAGCAGCGCTGTTCCTCACTTACCCTGACAAGACCCTCACTCTGCAAGTTACCTACTGGTATTTACCCATCATCTACTCAAAGACAATTCTTTTTCCTGGCATCAAGGAAACTCCCTGCCATTGGGGTGGGCAGACAAGGCCAAGGCATCCTCTGAATCCCTGGGAGGTCTAGATCGACCCTTGGAACCAGAAGACAAGAACCCACAGTTTCTGAGCACTTGCTGATGCTGCAAACCAACAGCAACTGCCACAGGAAGGCGAAATCTGAAATGGAACAAGCTGGCTGCAGGGACAGCCGCAACACACTTGTGGGAACGAATGCGAGTAACCGAAAGCCTTACCTGGATGGCTTTGGGAGCTCATTGCTAGCAGCGTCAGTGCCTTAAGTTCAAAATGGCTCAAGATGTCCAGGTAAGCAGTGGCTCCAACACACTCCAAATTTCCACCAGCACATGCAGGTACAAAACTGAGGAGGCCTGGGTCCCAGCTGCGTAAACTCGAAGTCTCACTGGCAGCGTCTTGTAAACCAAGTAATCCACAAGAAGAGCAGAAGCTGTCGCCTGGCCTTGCAGAGATGAACCTGCATGTCAGAGAAGAAAGGAGCCCTCAGTTGGGATGGGACCACCACCACCTAACAGGAAACAGGCTCTGATCTTCACTCTTCTCTTTCTTTATAAACCCAGGAACTAGAAAAAGCAATTCATACTAAGCCATTTTGATCAACACGAACCACTGAGGTTTGTTGCAAATCACATGAGGAAAAAAAAAAAAAGAAACAATGGACAGCCAGCAGTATCCCTGACCTCTGCCCAACAAGATGCTAGTAGCACCCCCATCATGACAGCCAGAAATGTCTCAAGGGCAGGGCAGGGGGAGGAGTTGGGAGACAAAATCAACCTCGGTTAAAAGTCTGATTTAGAGATATCAACCACCCCACCATCAGCTTTTAGGAGGAAGGAGCATAGGAGAATCCTGCCAGTAACAAAGAGATGTTGCAAGCTGTGCTATTTTGTGAAATACGCAGAAAAAATACCACTGTCCTGCCTTGCATTTTCATTGAGAAGTGCCCATCCAGACTTCTCTGCACATAGCTGCCACCATAAAACTTAGTTCAAATTCTGCTCTCCCACTTGAGTGCCATAAATTAGCACCCATGTACCCATCTTTATAACTACACTTTTCCAGGTTTTTAAGGAATACATAGCCATGCAGAAGAAGATCTCAAAGCTACCTGGGGTAGCCCCTCCCAAGAGGCAGGTGCTTGGCAACATTCAAAGGCAGATCTCCCCTGTTGTCATCTTTCTCTACTGTTTGCCCATAGAACCACTGTCTAGATAACATCCTACCCAGGGCAGTCGCCCTCAAAGGTCACTCCACATCACTTGGTGAATACCTTGGAGGATTCCCTGACCTACACAAGGTTTGGGAAGGCTGCAGGTGTCTAGGCCCCATCAAAAGTCCCAGTAATATGAGACCCATGGACTGAATAGATTCTCCAGACTTTCCACAACCCAGTCACTTCAGACAAGCCAATGAATGTCAACCCAAGACAACCTGACTTACTGTCGCTCCAGCGCCTACTGAGGCATCTGTCTACTTCATCTCTTCCTTTAAGAATGTGATGAATCCTTTTGGGTTTTTTTTTGTTTATTTTCTTTTTTTGAAACTGTCTCACTATATACGCCAAGCTGGCCCTGAACTCAGAGACTGGCCTACCTGTCTCCTGAGTGCTGGAATTAAAGGCATCCACTACCATGCAYGGCCTGCGAATTGTCTTCTTAAGCAAGTCAACTTTACTACCCAGTTGCTTGCAGCTATCAGCTCATCATGTCAAGGGTTGCTCTCTAAAGGTGGGCTGTTCACAGTGCTGTCCAGCTTCACGTTTTTGCCTACAATCTGTGCCCTCCACATTTATGTCAACTGATCTGCCCCCCAATAACACCGTGACTTTTATCCTCAGATTCAGAACCTGTACTGCTCTCGGTCAGGACACCACTCACTTCCTGAAAGGAGTGCAGGTGGCCCAGTTCTGCAAACCCTGTGACTCTCTTGCAACTCTGCATCCATCCTGCACACAGCTACAGCTTAGCTAGGTATAAAAGCCTCAGGCCACAACCATCCACACTATAACGCTATTCCCATGGCACCGTGGAATATCCTGAGGCCACCTTCTCCAGAGTTCCTATCTGTGTAACTCTTGGGACTGGGTATAGCTGACTATCATTTTCTTCTGCCTACATGCGAGCATGTCTTTTCTTAGTCTGGAAACTTAAAATCTTGTCAGACGGTGTGCCATTGCATGTCTCTTGGTTGATTTTGCTCACAGCAAGACTCTTTCAACATGTCTCTGTCTTCCTGCTCTGGAGGAATGCTCAGTCACTTTTGATTATTTTTATTCACTCACTCTGGCTTCTTGAAAGATTCTATACTGCTTGCTGGCTGGACTCTCGCCATAGATCCCACCCCTCTTGCCTCAGACACATCTGTTGTTTATTCTGCATTCCCAGGCGGCCTCTCTGGTACATTCTGAACATGACTGATGAGATCTTCCAAAGTATCACTGTCTTAGTCAGGTTTTTATGGTTGCAGCAAAACACCATGCCCGAAAAGCAAGTTGGGGAGAAAAGGATACATTTGGCTTATACTTCCATATCACAATCAATCATCAAAGGAAGTCRGGACAAGAACTCAAACATAGCAGGAACCTGGAGGCAGAAGCAGATGCAGAGGCCATGGAGGGTGCTGCTTACTGGCTTGCTCCTCATGACTTGTTTAACCTGCTTTCTTACAGAACCCAGGACCACTAGCTGAGAAATGCCATATAGCTGGATCTCACGGAGGCAGTTCCTCAGGTGAGTCTCCTTTCTTTCTGGTGACTCTAGCTTATGTCAAGTTGACACATAAAACCAACCAGTGCAATCAGTTTTTTTCATTGTGGTCCTGATGCCATTTAAGTAAGCTTTAAACACTTCTCCACTACTTCACTTGTGAACCTTCATTTAGACTCATCCTTCCCCTGATGACCATTCTAGCCAAGCTTCTAAAAACCTTTCCTCTTCTAAAATGGAATCATACTCTAAGGTGGCCTTCTAGGTATTCTGGAGCACTGTTGGCAGGCCCCAGATGAGGACTGTTGTATCTGTCTTCAAAGAAGAGCCCAAGCCCACTTTCCCTTCCTACAGGATGTCAGTTTCCCAGGGTTGCAGCTCCCACCGAAGGGTTCCAGCAAGCTCTCTAAGAAGCACAAATGGAGATGAGCCCCTTCTTGTAACAACCCAAGAGCTTTTGTCGTGACACAATACAATGTTCTGGGAAGACACACACTTGCCAAAAAGGAACACTAAAATAACAGGGCTTAGGAGAAGAATGAAGTTCATAAGCAACACTACAGAAATGCTCGGTAAAGGAAAAACATTACCATCGTTCAGAAAAAGACCCTAATAAATAATAATAATCCTAACAAAAAAGTCTAATACTGCAGAATTGTAAGACTTTAAAACGGTGACAACAATGTAGATAACAGGATGAAGAGAATATGCTTCTCAGTTTGGGCAGCTGAGCCTACTCTCGCCCGTACCTGTGACCTGGTCAAATTGTCTCCACTAAGGGAGAGCTTGTCAAATGTGCTAATAAAAGGGTTTTATTTTATTTTTTTTAACCAGATAGAAAGAACCACCATAAGGTAGTGGTTCCCTCTGGGGATCATTGGAGATGGTCTAGAGACAGAGACAGTGTTTGCCAAGCATCAGAGGCCCAGCGATATGCTACCTACAAGAACGTACTCTCAGTATAAGCGTGTGCCACCTAATGACTTTCAACTCAACAACAGGCCACACACAGCAAACACAGCAGTGGTCCCATTAAAGAGGATGACACTGTGCACTGTGGTCATCCTAACCTGTGTAATACTCACACAATGGCAATGACAAGACTACACAATATATTCCTTCACAGAGCTGTACCTGACTGTGAAATGACAAACTACAGATGGAGAAAGATCTGTCACACAAAGCCTGTAGATTATGCCCCACTGTCCAACTGACTCCATTTACAATCCCCCAAGAGATGATGAGGAACTTCCCTGATGTGTCTGAGAGGGCCTTCCTAGGAGCAGCTGAGCATTCAGCACCACCGTGAGGGAGGAAGCACCATCACACAGGTTGAGGGGTGGGAGATGAGCGAGGGAAATGGAACCCCAGCCCAACCCCAGCAGCCCATCTTTCTCTACTTCCTAGGCCACTAGGACGTGACTTGCTCTGCTCCACCACAGCCTCCCCACCATGATCAACTGAACCCTCAGAAATCACAGGCTCTGCCGTATCTCTGTCAAGCACTTGTTTACAACAATGATAAAATTAATTAATACACACATTAAACAAGAGCAAGCTGTGAAGGTGATATTAGGATCTGACAAAATAAACTTTAGAGTCAAGTTACACACAAGACACAGAGGCCCAGTTCTTAATGGTAGAGCGATCAGTCTGTTGGAGAGTAAATGAAAACCATGCTTCGCACTAGAAGCAAAACTAAGAAAAGCAGGAAGGAAATAGGCCCATCTACCATTACAACTGAGATCCCAATGCTTGCTCCCAGGGACTGTCACAACAGCAAACAGAAAACTAGCAGGGTACTAGGAAACACACACACTCACACACACACACACACACACTCTCACACCAACATGACTTAGTGGCACTTACACAACACTACACAAAAGCAGCAGAATGCACTTTTTTCATTGTCCTTTAACACACAAAGCAGGCACTGAGAAAGACACCTTCAGGTCCATAAGACAAAGTACCATTAAGCTTAAAAGGCCTCAAGTCGAAAAATAAATAAATAAATTTATTTTACTAAACTGGAATTAAGTTTAAAATCGCAACAGAAAGATATCTTTAAAACCCAAAATTTTGGCAAGGGATGGCAGTGCACCTTTTAATCCCAGTACTTGGCAGAGGGAGGCGGATCTCTGAGTTTGAGGCCAGCATGGTCTACAGAGTGAGTTCCAGGACAGCCAGGGCTACATAGCAAAACCCTGTCTTGAAAGAAAGAAAAAAAGAAAAGAAGGAAGGGAGGGAAAGAGGGAAGAAGGGAGGGAGGGAGGAGAGAGGGAGAGGGAGTGAAGAAAGAAGGAGAGAAGAGAGAGGAAGAGGGCATGGGAGGGAAGCTGAAACATCTGTCACCTAAACGATGCTCCTCGTGCACCACACAGCTGCAATCCCAGCTCTGGTGAGTGGAGGCAGGAGAATCAGCAAGGTCACCTCAACTACGTAAGGAGTCCGAGAGCAGTCTGGGCCATATGGAACCCTGTCTCAAATACACACTGCAACACTTCATGAATGAAGAAAATTAGAAGGCACTTTGCAATGAATGAAAATGGAGACACAAGATATCAAAATACACAATGCCCAGAGGGAAATTCTCAGCACTGAATCCCTGTGTTAGAAAAGACAGTCTTGATTCAGTGTCGGTAGGCTTCACTGTGAGAAATTAAAACAAAAACAAAGGAAACTCCAAATAAACAACAAAAAGACCACAGCAAAGAGTAGAAACCAATTCAATTAAAATCATAAAAATAAGGCCAAGATAGTGGAGCACACCTGTAACCCAGGCATTCAGGAGGCCGAGGGAGGAAGACAGAGAGCCCAAGCCTGGACAATGAGCCCTACTTTTAGGAATGAGAGAAATGAATGTGACTGGTAAAGATTCAGCCAGACTGATGATGATGATGATGATGATGATGATGATGATGATGATGATGATGATGATGATGATGATGATGAAGAAGAAGAACAACAACAACAACAACAATAACAACAACAACAACTGTGAATCCATGATATCAAGAAGAGCAAGGGGATCACTACAGACCATACAGACAGTAAAGGACAAAAGGGAGTATCACAGACAGCTTTATGTCAAGGACTTGCATGAAATTTACAGGAGCCTTGAAGAACCTAACTGTCAACTATCTGAGAGGACAGACTCATAGCAGGGCACATCTGCTGACAACAGTCCCAGCTCCCTTCGCTTATGTCTCTGTAAGAACTCAGTGCAGCAGGCCCTCATCTTCGCCTTTGATCATCGCCATGAGTGGAGACGGGTGACTATTTCCTCTGTGCTGCATGCTAATAATCGAACGCTTGCTTACTCCGGCTTCAGCCTCCACTAAGCCAGCTGAATGTGCTTTCCTGACAGACACGTCTCCATCTTTGTGGTAGAGCATTTGTTTACATCCAGTCCGTGCCGACCTCTCAGGTCAGAAGCCACCCCCCCCCCCCCCCCCGCAAGACTGTGCTCAGTCACCTGTTCCTCATGTTTAACGCCTTTCTCCAGCAGTGAGGACCTGGCTGCTACAATGTACAATGTATTTCTTGGCTGTGTTCTTGTACACTCGGAAGTAGTTCCAAAAGTCCTACACATGACAAACAGGCTCATGAGTGGACAGACACCCACTCTCCACTGTACTCGTCCTCAGCATTCTGCTCACCAGCCCTCTATAGGCGAGCTGGCGTCCACGCCATTCTGATGGGTCTAACCAGTTCCTCCTCCTCCTCTGTGAGGAGTAAGAAATAAAGGCATACGGCTGATCCTGGCGGTGCTTGCCTTTAATCCCAGCATTAGGAGGCAGGGGGAGATCTCCAGGAGTTCAAGGCCAGTCTACTCTGTATAGACAGTTCCAGGCCGGTCTGAGCTACATAGCATGACCCTTTCTCAATAAATAAGTAAACAAAATAAAAAGCCAAATAGCAAACAAATTCAGTAGAAACATATCTATAAAGGTAATTTAACTTTAACATCCTTGTAGACTTTCCACATAAGCTTCTGCTGAAGAAAGCTCTTATGTGTGGAATCTGACACAAACACAAAGCAATGCAAAGAGCGCAACAAGCCCAAGGCCACAACCTCAACAATCCAGAGAGCTCTGCCGTTCTTGCTCYGCCCACATCTCCTTTCCAAACTGAGATGCCTAGAATCTACCTATGGTTTGTTGCAGGTGGGTTCATCTGTAACCTCGTATTACAGTTCGCTGGTTAGGGTTACTGTCGTTGCTGCTGTTGTTCTTAGTTCACTGCCAATGGTGAAAATTACCCTCAGCGCCATGGAACTGGAGTTCTGGTATAAGCCAAAGGCTTTCACAGGGGCTCCCCTTCCAGGAGAGGCAGTCCATGGTCCTGCTCAGACCTGCAGAATCTGGTGAGRTCTACAACAGGCTGTCAGGACAGCACAAGCCGGCCAGGGCCTGCTTCTAGAGCTGGAGACCCTGCCTTCCATTACATCACGTGCCAGCCTCTGGAGTTCCTTCTCAGCCAAAAGACAGTCACTCCCCTGTGTCACTACAGAGTGTTGGGGGTTGGGGGGCAAGGATGACTAGAAATGAGAAGACTGAGGAGCCAGGTCCAGAATCCATGTGCAGTTCAGTGTGCAAGCCATTTGACACAGATTTGTGGGGCCAGACAGACCAAGGTAGGTCAGAAGACAGCGAACGTGTAGGCTCACTGGCTCAGGGTGTTCCAGGCACCACACAAATGAAAAGACCATGTCTGTAAGAGCCAATGATGATGAGTAATTCTGATTTATAAGCACCTTCAGGACAACAGTGACAGGCGTGGCCATCCTGCTAAGTCTAGTCTGACACTGGACACAAACTTCTACAAAGACAACTATTTGTTTCTACTCTGGCTTCATACAGAGTAAGTAGAACTGGTGCTTAGTGTGCTGGGCTTACCTGGGTTCTTTCCTCCTACGACTTGGAAATTCTGAAATCCTAGTTGGTTTGACTTCAAATGAAGTAAAAAAAACCTTCCAATCAGAAAAAAAAAATCATAGGAGCTATAAATCTTTAGGAGAATTTCTTTTCAAAATCTTTATGAAGCTACCAAAAAGAGGTGTGAGCAAAGAGAGCATGTTCTGTCCCTTACCACACCCAGTGGACGGTGGAGCAGCAGTTAATGACACCAACAAGCAGGAAGTGGCTAGAGTGTGGAGGAGCGAATGCAGATCATCTACAGGATCCAGCAGGCCTGAGCGGCAGGTAGGGCATGCTACTCTCCTCAGGGCTAAGCAAGGCCATCTTGAGACCCTCACCAGAGAGAGCAGTGAAACAGGAGAAGAACGGGAAGGGCAAGGTTGCCATTCACACACAGTACACCACGTGCACAGAAACCCACAACGGTCAACCAAGAACTGGTAAAATGTCTACGCTAAGTCTGAGAAGTAAGAGGGTCAATATACCTAATGTTTCTACACACCAGGGACCAATAAAAATAACACTGAGAAAAGGTAACATTTATGATACCATCAGATAGCAGCAAATACCTAGGGYGAAATTTATGGAAAAGATGTAAAACTTGTACTAGAAAACATAAATATATATAAGCAAAATTAAAAATTTTAAATAACTAAAAGAATATTCTATGTATATGGTTTCAAAGACCTAACAATGGTTCAGACACCAATGTTTCCCCAATTAATTGGTAGTCTATGCAATCATTATAAAAATTTTAATTAGAATTTTTGTGTGAATTAACAAGCTAATATTAAAAGAAACACAAAGGACCTGGAAGACTTACACTCCCAATTATATTGATTTATTACAAAACTGACATTTAAATGTTAGGACAAGCCAAGGAACATAATATTCTAGAATGAAACCAATACAAGCAAGGTCATCTGATAACAGCCAAGAGCCCACCCTAAACCCCAGTGTTCCCGTCTTTTTGAAACACAATGCTTAGGTCATGACCCATGTGCAACCCATCATGAAGATGGGAGATGGGTTACAGAGCCAGTCCGAAAGACAACAAAGACCAGTATTTTCATACAGTGAGAGAAATSTCTATGTACCATAAACTAAATAAATAAATAAGAAAAAGGGAAAGAAAAGAAAAAGAAAAAAGAAAATGAAAATTTTCAACTTATCCAGACTCGGCAGAAGAGAGAAGAGACAGCGGCATAACCGAAGCAGCCTGCCACAGAACATTCAACAAGAGACTGACACCCAAAACCCAAAAGCAATCCCTATAAACCTGAAGGGCTGACAACCACCTATTAAAGTGGGGGACAAATGGGCAAAAGGTAAGAATAGGGAACTTATAGAGAAGTCTGTAAGCAGTCAATCAACACATAAACAGGTGCTCGACATCCATCACAACAGGAAAATAAAATGAAAACTACAGCGGGACAGGACTAACTCATCAAAATGTCTAAAATGTTTAAGCAAAGAAGCACTATGTATGAGTGAGACATGGTAAAACTGGAGCTCTCACACTCAATCCTCAAAGTGTGCAGGGCCCAGGCACCCAGGAAACATATCCCCAAGTGACAGGAAGTAATTCAACATACACAAACCCTGCTATGTCCCTGATATGCCCACTRATGCCATCCAGGACAGACTAAACCTGTTCTCTAGTCATGCCAATGCAG
>BDUI01002545.1:23419-41302 GCA_002335545.1 Apodemus speciosus | reverse complement strand
GAATCACCACACACTGTCCAGCATGAAGACTGGCTCACTGACCGCAGCGTGCCCAACAGCAATGGAAATCATACAGCCAAGGATGTCACTGTGGCTTCAATACTAGGGCCCCAGTTTCCTGCACTTTCAGCCTGAGCACAGAATCCCACCACTAGCAGCTGGCTGCCCAAGCTAGGCAGGGTGTGCACCCACGGAACAGATTAAAATTAGGCACCCTAATTATTAAACTGTCACTGTAAAAGCCGGGAATACCATTTTTAAATGGATAGGAGAATTAATGGATTTCTTCATTTGCTTGCATTTGTGCTACTCAGCCTGTCTTTTATTATCAAGGCAGTCATAAAAAAATGCTTCTGCCACATATGCAAATTAAGTCATTAGTATTTTCCCAATTACAGTAACTGCTTATTTGTATTGCTGATCTATTCTTTCAATTTAGTTCCCTTAATATTAATGATATTAGAAATGCTTTAATAAAAATACCAGGCAATCAAGAAACAAAATTCTCATTATATACCTTTCTGATCATGTAAATGGAGGACCACCCAGTATAACCCAGATGGGCCACCCCACAGAAACGGAGAATAAACCCCAGAGTTGTAGGGTCCTCCCCTCTATGTAGGTTTGCCCACTCCACCAGAGGTCCCCACAACAAGGACAGGTGGGCCAGAGCTTCCCAAGGACACAGTCCAACCCAAGTTAAAAGCTTCAACTTTAGCCTAGAACCAGATGAGAGATACTGAGGTTAACATATCCATGCTAAAGGCACCTAGCTAACAGCACACTCACCTTGCTCTAGTCCAACCCCCATCCTCAGCCTCCCAGAACTCAGACAATTGCCACCTCATTCCAGATGCTCCACATCCCTGTAGGACCAGCACTGCTGCTCCTCACAAGCAGAGCCTGGCCCTGCTCTTCCCATAAAAGTAGACCCTAGACAAACCTTTGTCAGTCACAAACTTCAATCTAGAGTCTAAACAATCTGTTGGCAAACTGTACATCTGGGACCTGTGCAGAAATTGAGTCAGACCTTGAGAACAGGTCTGATAGTGCTGGGTAGGTGGGGTCCTCCTTAACAAAGTGGAACCATCTGGGCAGAACAGGTACCCTGTACCTGAACCCTCCAAGAATCTCAAGAGAAATACACAGCAAGGGCATAGCCCATGGGTAGAGCAACTGGGTAAAGTTAAACTAAGTCTTCCGTGTCTGTCCAGCTCACAGCACTCCTCTAGGACGTCTGTGCTAAGAGGCTGACCCCATATGCTGAGAGAAGAAGAGAAGCCCTATGGAATGGAAGTAAGAAAGCAAAGAGGATGCAGCTAAGCCCACACACATCTGCAGGGTGTGCAGAGTCTAAGCCCTGCAGAAGCAGCACCAATTGTAGCCAGCAAAGGCAGGAGCAGGAACCACAAGGAAAAGATAGAAGTGTCTGAGCAGGTGCTGGGGAGCCGACAGGCACTGGCTCTGAGCTCACCAGCTTGTCTCTGAGTGGCTGAGTAACAGGATGCACGACACTTACTACCTCCTCTAATACCACCCGAGATGGGACAAAGTCATGACCCCAGGCACCTCTGACCGCCACTAAGACCTGGCTGCATGCCAAGTCAGCATTAAGACAACGAGTTCTAAGGGCCTATCACCTCTATCGATCAGGTGTTCTTCATATGATGCCTAGGACACCCAATGGGCTCCAAAGATCCACAACCCCTTAAGCTATAAGCAAAACAGCATTTGGATGGCTGTTAGCGCCCCCCTCTGTGGAGAAACTTTCCATAAAAAAAGAGCTGCCCTCCTCTAAAGAGGCAAGACTGCAAAGATGGGTCTGGTTGCTTTGCCACATACTGACTGTGGCTAGGCACACTCCCAGGGTTCCTCTGTCTTTAGTCCTAAAGTGGTCATTGTATTAAATATGGACAATGTAAAACTATATTTTAACAGTTTAAGATAAACTTCCATACTCATGAATCCATGGGCCAAGGCCCAGGGAGCAGAACATCAGACATCTCCAGAGAAGTGTCTCCTTGTATGTCCGCCAGGTTCCCACACTGCTCTGTGTAGGGGCCAGTGCTGGGGCACTAGTAATCCCAGATGTGGAAGAAAACAAATATTATATTGGTGTGTGTGTGTGTGTGTGTGTGTGTGTGTGTGTGTGTGTGTGTGTGTGTGTGTGTGTGCGCGCGCGCGCACGCGCGCGCGCATACACAGAGCCAGGTGTCTGACTTCCATGGCTGTGCCCTATCCTTCTCACGATCTCTGAGGTATCAGGACCCAAGTGACGAGGGCTCAACCTCCCCCACCCCACAGAGGGGGAAGCCTGCTCTCCAGCTCTAACCAGGCACTGCCTTCCAGCTAAACCTTGCTGCCTCCTAGCCTCCCTCATATGAGGAGGCAAAAGAAGTGTCCTCATTCTGAATATATTGAGACATGCAGGAGAGTTAGTCTCAAAGGGATGAAGCACCTGCCCTGGAGCCCTTCAAGGTCCAAAGAGGGATTCTGGCCACCCTTTGCCAGCTTAATGGCAGAGCTCTGTCCTAGCTCAGTTCAATATGGGGACGGTGCCCAGAAGCAACCTATTCCCAGCCTCAAGCCTGTGAATACTGCAGAACTCCGGGTGTGAAGCTTAGCTGTGTAAGAGCAGCACATAACTGCTTTGGCTCCAAGATAGGAAGAGGGTAACATTGAYAGGCCTTGGAGCCCCTAATGATGGCCTAGGCAGGGAGGGACAATGGTTGATACCAAGAAAGCCAGGAGGCTGTGACACAGTCACTGGAGTTGAGAGTTGGCTGTCTGCCCATCAGAGGCAACTGGATAATCACCTACAGCCCTTTCCTAACAAGTCCAAACCAGCCCAAGGCAGGAATTCATAAAGGCCTGGAGCAGAACAGCCCAGGAGYRCCGTAAGCAGGGCCCTGAGACAGTGTGTCCACTGAGGACTGACTGAGGCCAGGAGAGCCCTGAAGACAGGCGGAAATCAGTGCTCTGATCCAGGCAATAGGAACCTTGGAACATTTGGGAGGAATGACACGACCAGGGCTGAGGGGGAAGACGACAGTACAGGTAACTAATAGAGACCCTGGGGGCTCGGGTCTGAGGGAGGCACCAAGCCAGGAAGGCAGCCCTGGAGCAGCCACATGACAGGTCAGCGTCACTGGAGGAGTGGGTCAACACTGAAACAGGAAAGTAGAAACAACACCAGGACCACCTGGCTACAGGACCCATGTAACACACCTCTGAAGAGATCTTCCCAGGAACAGTGTGAAGTTAAGGTAAAGTCTCATGGACAACAGGATTGGCAAGCCAAGTAGGGACAAAGCCAGGGCCCTGGATGATTCCAAGACTAAAGTGAACAATATGGAGCTACAAAAAGATGGAGGGTGGAGTCCTCCAAGCAGAAGCATCCTCAAACCTGCATAGTTATCCAGGCAAGTATTAAGGCCACAGCTATCCCTGCAAAACTAAGAGACACCCTAAGGAAAAGAGGTCAGCACTCCTGCCCTATCTCTTCAATCTAAAAGAGCTAAAACCAAAGCCCATGACCCTCAGGAAGGTGACCCTTCCAATGTCTGGCCCACCCCAGGCCATTTGATGAGATGACACTTAGGACTTCTGCCCTAAAAAGGGCAACTCAACAGTCTTAGCCTCTAAAGATTAAGGCCCAGCATCTCCACACAGAGCAGGAACTGGGTAACGATACTCTCTAAAAAAGGACCTTCTCATCCTAACCTTAAAGACTATCATCTCACAGAGCCTCCAAAACTCCATGGGTCCTCGATGAGTGGTGGTGACCAAAATGAGCACGGGCTGACCCTCTTCCCACCAGGAATCAATGAAAAGAATCTGAATTCATCCTGGATATTGGTTCCAGTGTGCAGCCATGTACATGCAGACAATGATTATGCATATGTGTATTGTGTTGTGTATGCACATGTGTGTGTACACAAGTACATTAAGCATGCAARTGGGGGAAGGCTATGTGCACATGTCTATGCGCTGTGKACACACACATGGAGCAGGAACTGCATTCTCAGAACCAAAGTAGAGTTGAAGAAAGTGGGGGGTGGGGAGCGGCTAACAAGCAGCATAAACAAGGTCACCTGCCAAGGCAATCGCCAAGTCCACAACATCAACCAGTGGCCAGAACATTCTCCAGCCCATTCCACAAGGCCACTTCCTGCCATCCAWGATGCATTTTCCCAGTGTGCTTTGCTCAGGAACATAAGCCACTATCACAACCACTAAGAGAGAGTCTTCCACCTTGCCTCCTATGTCAAGAAGCCTGTGTGTGTGTGTGTGGGGGGGGGTTGCAGGTGTCTCTCCAGTCACTAAGCATAGCACACCAAAGCTAAAACAGCTGTTGCCTTCCTCCACACACATCTCTGTGGCTAGCCTGTGCCCTGCAGCCACAGGACGCTCAGCATGCCAACACCCCACCACTCTGGTTGTGCAGAAAAGAAAACAGAGAGACCAGGCAAACAGCAAGAGAACAGCTCTCACACAGCTGTACCAGATGCACACCTAGCCTGCTTCTCAAAGGGTAAGCCCCTTACTACATACTTTATCCACCCAAAGTCAGACCCGGAATGAGCCCTTCCAACTGAGGCACTACTCCACTGTGCACATCAGTTAATATGAAGGCAGGAAAGGCATAGGCTCAAAGCAGCTGCAACCTGAACCCACGGCCCTCACCGTGGCCCTAGCATGGAACTTGCCATGCTAGGAACATCGGCTTCTTCAGTGGTAGGCTAGAAGCAGGAGCATCCAAGCCATGAGTCCACGTGTAATGGCAGTACCAGGTCTGCTAGACTAAAGCAGCATAGCAAGACACAGCTGGCTCCACATATGTGGGCCTCAAAGGCAGTGAGACTAATTTCCTCATGCCAGGGCACGGTTGGGGGCTGGGCTGCCAACCTCTGCACTCTGCCCAATAACAAATATCTTCAGAGACAGAAATTCTCTTATCCAAGCTGTAAATGAACAGATTGGGGCCAGGAGTCTGGACAGCTGATGCTGTGGACTGCCACAGGCTGGAGGACCACAAAACCCAGACCCTGAAGACTCTCAGTCTGATTCCAAAGTAGATTCCTTCCCCAAACTCCCTGGAGTACAGCAAGGGATCTGGACCACTGCCTGAGCCTGGGCTGCATTCGTATATCCCTCTCAGGAGACACTTGGCACCTACCCACTTCTGCCAGTGGCAGGAGCTTCTACAAAGCATCCTCGGGCAACTGATAGCCATAAGGAGCAGGACCAGGCACATAGGCAAGCTGGCTAGTGGGCCTAGAAGCCCTTCCCTCTGGGCTTCTGCACAGCTCAGCTCCCGGGACCCCAGTCTGCCCTCTGTCCTTCTGTTTACTTAGAACCCCAGGCATGAATGAACATCCACCTTCACTGGGCTACAACCCATACTCCACAACATAATCCTTTCCACCTTTGTGGCCTACATGTGGAGGTGCTGAGTCCCTGTCTGAGGTCATCTGTATTTCCCAGTTAGCCAGCAGAGGTAGAATAAAGCAAGACCTGTCTCAGCAAGAGGCTAAAGCAGCTATGTGCACACACCACTAGAGAATACCACATAGTCCCTCCAACTGACCTTGCTGCACACTACACCTCCTAAGCAGATCCTTTTTCCCTCACAGAGGAGATCACATGAGACTCAGGCCTGCAAAGGTTCGGCACAGTCTGTGCTGTCAGCCCCAAGCTCGCTCAAGGACTGCTCCATAACTGCTGCAGAGACCAAGGAAGCTCCAGGTGCCTCATGACGATGGCAGCAACCTAGCAACTGCCACCCTCCTCAGCATCCTTTCCCTTTCCCTCCCTCCTGAGAGCAACCATTTCCAGCGGAAGCAGATGTCCTAGGCAGTTTCCGGAAGAGGCAAGCCCATTACCAGCATGGAAGCTGAGCCCCGCTGTGCAGTCTGTCTTCTTGTGGCAGTGCCTGACTCAGAGATGTTTTAAGACCAAAGCCAGACTCAAGACTCTGCAGAGGCAAAGATGGTCCTTCCTGAAGGGCATGCAGTAAAGGAGTTCTGGGACACTTAGCAGGGCTGTCACTCATGAAGCTGACTCTCCTAAGACCAGGTGCAAAGGTAGGGGGTGGGGTGGGAGTGCATCCTTAATACATTGTAGAGGAGCCAGCTCTCACCCTGCTGGAACACTTCCTCCATCTGTACTTTGGAAAGTGGGCCAGTCAATTTCCCAGAGTGCATGATGTCCTTTGTATTGCTGTGGAGAGACCTTACCTGATAAAGCTAACACCAGAAAGATCTCTGTGACACAGAGTCACCATATGCTCTTTTTAGGCATCTCAGAGGACATCACCCCTACTTCATGCTCCTTCATTCCTCGGGGGCTGCCTGTCACTTGCAGAGCATGCGCTGCTGCCCACAGAGATCCCATGGAGTGTGCACACAGGCTGCACTTCTCCTTCAGTCCTCTTGCCCGCCACAGGGTCTCTGTCCCTCGATGTGCCACCAGAACCTGTTACATGCCTACAGCACCTATATGCTGAGCATACTGTCTGAGGCTTCCCTCCAGTCACTGTTACCTTGGCCAGGATGACAATGATTCCTGGTTCTATCAAGGGGAAACAGCGAAGAGAGGGGTGGAACCACCCAGAAGGCGAGGGGACCGGGAAACCCTTAGCAACTAGATGTGTGGCAAAGAACCACACAACAGCTCTTTTCCACAATACCAGGTAGTTTGCTGACAACAGAGACCTATCATAAAAAGGCCATCAGCCTTCCTGCAGACAGGAAAGCACTACTGGCCCAGGTACAAAGAGCTGTGCAGACTCACTGACAAGATGCCTACAACCATAGGCCATGGCCTGACTGCAAAAAGAGACTGTCATAGAGTAGTGCCCTGAGAGGTTCATGGCATCTCAAGAGCAACTATCCTACGCTCTCAAGTCCACAAGCTAAGTAATAGTCCCTGCAAGGACAGACAGATAAATTCTTGTTCCCAGATGACACTAAGGTCCTTCAAGGAGGCCTCCCAACCAGATGCAGACGCAGACACCCTAAGCTGGCACTGGGCCTCAGAAAGTCCTGCAGTTGCATCAAAGGCCTAATCACCAACAACACCTCTGCAGGTGACATGTTCTGCCCTTAACTCTATTCCTACCAGAGGCCTGCCAGCAAAGAGGATTGTGAGCACCATAAGGTGGGGGAACAGAATGAAAAGACAGCGAGATGAAGGCTAGGCCTCCGGGAGCCCACTTGTCCAGAATCTCCTGAAAGATTCTATGGAAATTCTCCCTCCATCCTATAGATGGCATGAGATGAACCAAGACAACACAATGCTGCTAGCCAGGTAAGGAAATCATAAAGGTCAAAGAGGGAGTTCAGCTCAGATTTGACTCACCACTCATTACCTGTCTCCAACACTCCAGAGTTGTGGAAAGTCAGCTTCAGAACCACCACCCTATACCACAGGTGCACAGTACCAAAATCAGCAGAGCCATGCCTACATCCCCATACCTATAAGGAGCCACCCAAGGAGCCAGAAGACAAGGCACCTCAGACAAGTAAAGTCTCACTGTCGGCCTCTTTGTTCTTCTAACTACACTCCCACTTACATTCTGAAAATCTGTCACCAAAATGCCCCCAAATGATGCTCACATTCTATCCTGATGGAGGAAACCTTCTTTGAGAAAGACTATTAACTAACTCTAAATCCCAACACCATCCTCCTCAAGGCCCAGCACTGTGCCTTGCTCCAGGCCAGCTGCTGGAAAAGAACAGCCAGCCCTGCTTCCTGGGGACTTCAATGGGTACCAAAGTACAAACCTTTCAGGTCAGCTGCCACTTCAGCTGACAACTGCAGGAGACACCGGGGCTGCTGCAGAATGTGCAGGGCAGTAAGATAYGAAAGGCAACGACCTGCTCTGGAAAAGGAACTCACCAGGAAAATCAGGGACTCAGCAACCCTAGATGTGTCCCTCCAGCTTGGAGAGGCATGCAAAGAACAACACGGGAGCTGCACAGAAGTGTCCCACAGGAAGGGGACAGAGACCATCAATGCCAGGCTCCCAGTACGGACCTCACAGAAATGCCACAGCAAAAGGAGCCTTATCCACTGTGGCATTACYGACTACCTCCTAAGCTCTTTAAAATCCAAGAGTAACTTAGACCTAACCTGCCAACTGTTGCCCTTGCCTAAGAGGCCACAGYCCAAACCTGAACTAGTAGATGACAGGGATCTAGCATGAGTTCAGACACGAGCAGACTTTAAAGGGTGCCCACAGGTAGTACAGAAGAATAGGGACTGTGTTGTGAGTTTTGTTGCACTCTGCTGATCTGCACTGCCACGCTACTGCAATAACATGGGCCAACAAGCAATGGCATATAGTACTGGGATTTGCTGCAGACAGCGATGTCAAGGTGAGAGGTTTTCCTCCACTGGCTCCCAGCAAGCATCTCCCCTAAATAAGCTTTTTCTCTACGAGGTTTTGGGTGGGCAACAGAGAAAGCTCTCAGCAGCACACYGTCAAAGAGGGAGTGAGCCCCCTCCCCTCAGCCTGCAGCTCCAGCCTCAGAGTGGAGCSAGTAAGCTTGACACAAGGGGCCTCCGTGAAGGTGCTTAAGCCCTAGCCCTAGCACACACTCTGGGGAGAGCCCAGCCATACCATGGGATACCCAGGAGCCTCTAAGATACCTCTCAACATGGTCAGAGAGGTCAGGCACATCACCAACACTGCCAGACATAGGCATAAGAAACAGAACCAAGGGGATGCGGCCACATTAACACCAGAGAAGTGCTGCAAGGCCAGCAGTCCTTCACAAGAACAAGCCCCATGCAGCCAACACAGGAATACTCAGTTCTCTGCTCACACACTTCAGCTAAGCAGTCCTTGGAGCACAGCRTCATCCTACCTTGAGGGCCTTCCCACCCTGATGCAGCCCCACTGCTGTGGCTCTGACGCAGAAAGACCACACATATTCACTATCAAGCACATGCCTCCAACCCCTGCCAGCCTGCCTGGGCCTCTTACCACCCCAGCCACAAGGAACTCAGCCTCCCCGCCTCAGGCTTCACACACCCTGGTTCTTGGAATGGCAACCTTATGCACCTGTTGCATGGCTGTTGTTCCTTCTAGATCCCTATCTGCATCTGTGTATCTTTCTGGGAGCCGGTGATAAGGAGGTTTGGGGGTCTTCAGACCTCCGTGCCAGCCACAAAGCAGATGTTCAATGGAGTCGCACGTCCTGAGCCTAATCTGAACCTATAGCCCAGGCTTATGTGCAGGATAAATACTTAGCAAAGACCTGACTGATCCATTAGAAATATTCACGACCTTCAGCACCAGAGACCAGGGGTAAGGGAAGCAGAAAAACTTCTGTTTCAAAAGGAACTACTCTAGCAAAAAAGCAGCCTATAAAACCAATGAAGGAGTCACCGGACCCTCGCCACTGGGACAGCACTCCCACTTGGAATGCTGCTTCAGGCTTTCAGGCCATAGATGATTTATTGTCTCAAGCTTAAACATCAATCCAACAAAAGCTCTTGACTCGCACAGCCGGAGTACTTCACAGACAACAGTAAACCAACAAAGCCAACATGCAGTTTTAAACGGAGCAGACTCTAGAATGTTTATGTATGCAACCATATTAAGGGATCATGTTAAAATTATGAGGTTAAGTAAGAAATGATTAAGTAATGCTATTAATTCCAAATTAAAACAAACAGAGAAAATGTCTTCAGCAGGAGCAGCAGCTTGCCACCTTGAATACCACAGCCAGCCCCCTCCACCCACCCAAGGGACAAGCTGGGAGCATTTGCCCTGGCAATGCACAATGGCCCATTTGCTACTTGGCAGCTGTGTGTAAGCCCTTTCTGCCTCTCACTCCTTGCTACATCACAGAACCCACTTCACTTGTATTTATGGATCTACTTAACAGCGTGTAATCTCCAAAATCAGGAGCAAGAAGTTCCCAGATGCTTGCGGGGGGAACAGGCAATTCCAGAACACAAGCAGCCAGCACAGGGGCAGTGGTCTGGGGGACATCCTCACCCAGCTCTGCTTCTATGGCATACACTGCACTACCCACCCATTCCTCAGGTACCTGAGCTGCTGTGTGCCAGGCACAAAGCAGGCATGAGGCACTCTTGGCCTTCTGACTCCTTGAAGTCTTCAGCCAGGAAGAAATGACATTAAACAACTAATGTCACAATACGCTATTGAAATTGCACAACCAGAGAATGTGGAAAAGGAGTAAGGAGGCCTTTGAGCTCAGCTGAATAGAGGACTGAAGGGAGGACACACAACAGGAGCTATATGTGCAAAGGCCCTGGATGAAGAGGACCAAGAGGAAGCAAGGCCGCAAAGCAGGCGGGTGAAAGCTGGGCAGTGAGGCAAAGACCATGAGTGCAGGCTGGGAAGCCAGAGCGAGGACTCACAGGCTTGCTGGGTCTGCTAGAGAAGCCTTGACAGGCCTTCCTGCGTGGAGCAGTAGGTAGAGACCTGCTTTCATGCAGGTCAACTAGAATGTCCTGCAGCACGGACTGCACCAGAGCAGAGCAGACACACGAGGCCAGCCCCACTATGGAGAGCTGAGACTCAGAGCAACAGGCTCAGATTCTTCTAAAGCTAAGTGTTATCATCAGCCTCCTAAGGACCTGCTTATTCTCCTCTGAAAAAAATTAAGGCTGTATCAATTGTTTTAATTCTACCACTATATCATTTAAAATTTTCTATACTGCAAATATGTATATATAACACAATGTCCGTCTCTTATGCCTCATTTTCCTGATATCCCAATGGCCATCAATATCACCTTGGAAACTCATTAAAAACCAGAAAGCCACTCTGCAGACTGCTCTGGGCCAAATGCCTCTGTAGACTGTGCACAGGGACATTACCCGCAGCAACAAGGGTACTCACAGAGCTGTGCTTCTGCAAATGGCAGAGCCCACAACCTACATGGACTTGGTGTCAACGTGCTTACCACAGTCATTAAATTCTAGGTTCACTACTGCCTCTTGAATGAACGGCCATTTAAATCTGTGATGCTTTCCTGGAGAGAAATCAAATACTGTGTATGATAACATACATTGTTCTCTCTACAGAACAAATGTTTGTATACCTAATGCTTACACTGTGCTTCCTATGGGCCTAGGCCCCAGTCTAAGCATTTGTTACATATAACTTGTTAAACTCTAGGAAGCTATATCCTTATCACAGCTGTGGGTGTTGTTATCAATCTCACTAATAACAAAGGGCACAGATGTAATCTCCTGCACACTGGGTTACTTGCTAGGCTCAGTCTTTTCTCTTAGCTGTGGAGATCTGCCCACCTACATTCCTTACTGATGTTATAACAGGAAGCTCATCCTTTTATTGTTAGTTTGCAAAAGCTCTTTATATATACTGGCTATTAATCTCATAGAGGCCAAATAGATTACACATTTTTTTCTCTCTTGTCTCTGAATTCTGGCTATAGAGTCTTTCTCCATTTTTTTTTTTTTTTTTACTATTAAATTTGCCAATATTTTCTTTTAAGACTCTGTCTTGGTTCTAGGATAAGAACACTTGAGTGCTGTGTTTCTTCAGTTAGTGGTCCTCAAATACATTCTTCCAATAAAAATTTCCCACAGGCTGTGCCTAGGCCTCCCACCACTGCCTGCTCGACAGCTTCGGAACTTCTCAAAAGACCCAAGCAAGCAAGGAACAGRATGCAACAACCACCGACTGACTGGACTATTCTGATTTCTGTGATGCTAGGGATAGAACCCAGAGCCTTTCAATGTTACAGAGAAGACACAATGAAGGCACTAAAGTTACTTCCCTGACTCGGATGAAACCCAGAGCGGTGACAGCTCAGAAGGGCAGACAACCCAACACTACACTGGGAAGATATTCCAAATTATCTTCTCAAAGTAGCTCTGCTCTTCCAAACAACTCAACAACACTGACCTTCCACACAGGCTCATCCTGGGCCCAAGGCAGAGGTAAAGAAAGACTCAGCTTTGGGGACTCAAAGCTGCCATTCCTCACCCATGCCTGCTATAAAGGGCGTGTGTCGTCCTCCGTTTCTTATAGCTATGGGAGCAATAGAGGAGACCAGGATGGAAAGTGCTCAAAGGGCCCATGGCCCTTACTGGGTACTCATTTAAACAGCTGCTACTGATTCGTGGGGTCTCCCTGATCCAGAGAGACACTCTGATCTACTCAGGAGCTTACAGTGCTCTAACGGGTCCAGTTGCATGGAGGGTCTCAGAGCAGTCTGTTTGTGTGGACCCCGGGGCGGCCTTCCAGGAAGTAAGGAGGCATGTCGTAGAGGCAAGGGCGGCAGCAAAGCCAAGAGCAGCTGCAGATGCCAGGCCACATTCCACCCACACAAAGCCCATCCTGCTCACTCACATGAGGGCAAGAGCAAACAACTGACCTCCTGACAGCCCCTCCCGTGAGCTCTGCCGGGGCGGACTAGGGTCTGTCCAAATGCAGCAGCACTTCTGAATATGCCCCTCAGCCATTTGAACCCCGAAGGTCAGTGTCACACTGAATGTCCAGAGTTGGCTGAACAGCAGGTCACAGGATGGTCACTAGAGACCAAGACAAAGCCACTCCAAAAATCTCTTTGAGCCCCTASCCCATGAGCTCAACTCYGGATTTACCCTCTGAAGCCTGCCCAGTCACCCCAGGGCCCAGAGACATCAAAAACCCTGGTCCTGGGACTGAGACCCCCACTCCCAGTCTTCCTGTGCAGCAGGTGTCTCTCATTTCTGCAGCTCCCTGGCTCGCTTGCTACATCAGGTATTAATGTATTACTTATGGCTGCTTCAGAGTTCTGAAAACCCAGCCGTTCTCAATAGAAAATGGCATGGACGAGGCTCGACAGGAGTGATGAAATTTTCTTCTGCTCTGGCAATTAGGACGGCACAAAGTCGCCTTTTCCTTTGGTGCCACCCCCAACATCAAAGGATTGGAATTCAAAGCCATTCATGCTGCATTGAAACCTCACAATGAGGCTGGAAAATGGAAGTCGATTACTGGGCAAAAATATGCAGTAGTTAAAAGGAAAGAGTTATAACGAAATTAAGCTGCAGCAGCCCCGCGATGTGTGGAAACTTCCAGCACCAGAGCTCTTCTGGTAAACATCAAGAGGGGCATCCTCCTAACACAGGTTTGAAACCAAAGTCAAGCTAGGTGTCAGGAGCCCTGTGAAGACAGAGGGCCATGTTCTCTTGCCCACCTCACCAGCGGCAGCCCCCGGCTTCTGAGAAGGTGCCATCTGGGGGCTTGATAAGTTGCACAGCTCTCTGACGCTGCTAACCACAGAACATTCTTTCTAGGGCTGCTTTGGTCACATCTGTCCTTGGTCCCTAGGCTTTCCGGGCCCGTCTGCAGTCCACAGTCATTCTTCTCCCCCACAGAGCTCCCAGATACCCTGTAAGCAGCCAGCAGACCCCTAAAGGGGGCAGTGTTACCTCTGCCTTCTAGAAAACCCAGCCTCTTCTGGGTGATTGCTGCTCTTCAGGAAGGCATTTGATCTTTAAAAGAAAAGCCAGAACACAGAAAACCATAGAAGTCTTACAGTGTGTCGGGTGTGTGTTTTTAAAGCATGAAAATACTTCCCTCCCACACAAACGGGGAGTTCTTCTGGGGAAAGATGCCACAGATCCCGAGGAGTGGCAGATCTGGAAAAGCGGATGGGTCTTAAAAATAGACAATTGAACCTAGACTGGAGCTGCAGAAGCTACCTGGCGAGAAAATGAGAATTTTTAACTAAATCTCACATGTTTTTGACATCCAAAACTCCATTCTGATGAAACTTCTAACTGGGTGGCATTTTGCATTTCCAATTATAATGGAGTAATTGTGTTGCCATAGAGACTGCAAAATTCTGCAATAACTTTTGCTGCCTTGTAACTGCTATAGTGTATATTTGTGTACAAGCAGCTGAGTTTTCTTAATTCAACCTCCTTGCCTCTCCACAAGCACTACCCCACCACCACCGCCACCACCACCTTTCTGGATGGATTTTGAAACCACCACACTAGCTTTCATCAAGCCGGTCCTGAAATAATGCACGGAATTATCAGAAGCAATTAAAACTCCTGGCAACCTCGATCATATCACGGAGGAAAAAGCGAAACCAGGTCAAGGTGCAAGCCGCCAGCATCCCCCTAGCCCCAAAGTGCGACAGGGCCATTTACACGTTAATACTCGCAGGCCTTAAATGCTTAGGTGGTTTGTGGGAACAGGCAGGAAAGCCTGAGCAGAGAAAAGCAGGGAGGCAAAGTGACTACACAGGCCTTTCCTTCCTCCCCGAGCAGGCAGAGTGGCTCTCGGAAAGCAATTAGGTAGGTCTCTACAGTAATGCAATTAGGATTTAGTTAAGAAAGTCATTAGTTCTAAAATAACTGAAGTTTAATTTCTGCGACGCTTTATTTGAAAATCGTGTCACAGCAGGTCAATTTACAGCATGCAATAACCAAAACACTGCTATCAGCGGCTGCAAGTTATTAACAAATTCTCGGTGTGCATTAAAGGAGAACACGGGTTCCACACCCGGCCTTTCCGACCGACTCCCTCTGTGTGGGCTACAGCCGTGCCTTCGGAACCCTCACTCGGGGTGGACACCGGGTCGTCTCCCGGGCGAGCGCAGCTCCTCGCCAGCCCAGCAACAGCCCGGGCCCAGCCGCGGCCCCCGCCCCGCCGCCCGCCGCCGCCGAGGGGCGTTTTCTGCAAACTCACAGGCTGACAAAGTTACATAAACGCCCCGGCCCCCGCCCCCGCGCGCCCACCTGCCCGCCCGCCGGCGCAGGCCGCTCTCCCGCCCGCCAGCCCGCGGCGCAGGGCCCCGAGGCCTCGGCGGGGCCGGGCGTCCACCTGCCGCCAGCAACCGGGCGGCGCGGACAATGACGGCCGGTGGCTTACCGCGGCGGCGGCGGGCCGTGTCTAGCCCTGCTCGGGCGCTCCGAGCCGCATCTCCTCAGCCTGCGCCGCCGCCGGCGGGCGGGCGGGCTCGGGCGGCGACGGCGACAGCAGCCGCGTTGAGCGGGCCGGGCGTGAGGCGGCGCGGCGCGGCGACGGCGGCGGCGCGAGCAGGCGCGCGGGCTCGGGCTCGGGCGGCGGCGGGGATGGTGCTCCGCGGCAGCGGCCCCACAACCTCCCCTCCTCATTCACAAAAAATTGACCCACGTTGAACCATGATGCTGCTCCCCCTCGAGCTCAGAGCCGCGCGGGGATAGGCCGCGCCCTACGCCCGTCAGGCGCCCGAACCCCGCCCCTCCCGCCGGCGGCCCGCTAGCCATTGGCTGTAACGGCTTTGCGTCACCTCCCCCCGTGGGCCCCGCCCCCTGCCTGGTTTCTAATGAAGAAAGCGTCAATTACGGCTCGGCCCCGCCTCCAAGAATTCAGCGGTCCTTCCATTGGTCCGAGAGTCCTAAGTCCGCCCCACAATAACCCAACAGCCAGCCCCGCTTCGTGGGCCCTGCAAAGGGGCTCCGCCTTCGTCCGCCCTYTCTCAAAAGTTCCAAACCCCATTGGCTCCTAGCATTGTCAATTCTAGTGAGTGGGGCGTACCGACGACTCTCCAGGCGCCAGCTCTGAGAGCTTTGCTGTTAGAAAGAGCAGGGGGCTGGTGCGCGTGCTGACTGAAGCCGTGGACAGACCTCCTCGGCAGCCYGTGGCGCTGCCCAGGTTAATACAGTGTGCCTGAGCGCCTGTCTCATGCTCTCAGGGGGCGCGGAAGAGCGCAGACTGAGGCGAGGGCCCAGCCAGGCCCGACTGCAACCTCCATCTTGGGCAAGGCACAGGTCACGTGGGCTACGTGAGGGGGACGCCGAGCCCAGAGGGAGTGCGCAGGCGCAGCGGGCCCCGCCCTGCCCCGGGGCAGGCGCGCCGCTTGGGGGTGCGGCTGTGACTGTGGGGCCTTGCGTGGCCGTGGGAACTGGGGGTTCAGGGACCRCTGCTGTTGCGGAAGTGTATGCCCTGGGTCGCYGCCAGCGCGTCCCGGTTYGTTGGAACCAACCCCTTCTTCGCTGGGGTTTTTCTAGACCTGGGCCAAGTGCCTATAACTGGCACCCTTGGGTCCATTTCTTTTCCTCAGGAGAGTAGTACAATTTCTCATCCTGTGTGCATGATATTTCCAGAATCCCACATCCAAAACGAAGGAGAGAGCGTCTAGTCGACCCTATATGGCTTGACCTAGGATACTGGCCCATTTACTAGGTCTTGCCTTATAGGAGTTGAGTAGAGATTTAATAGCATTTTTGATCCATGACTGGGGGAAAATTGAAAGTATGTGGGTGAAAACAATTCTTAAGATGCAGTAGATTCTTTTCATTATCTCAGGGTAGTAGTGAGTTAGAAAGCTTYGTTCACTGGGAGAAATTCATACTCTAGGATAGCTCAGCTGTGAAGCCAAGGGATGAATTGCGGAATAGAAAAGAGCAAAAGAAAATGACCGCACTTAGGAGTGCTAGTGCAGCTGCTTGTAGAAAAGTACACTACCAAATTTACATACAAAATAATGCAAGATCTGCAGCCTGCTACCATTTAGACGGAACAAGACATTCAGACATACCTGAAAGGATTAAGACATGCAATAATCACAGATTTGATGCGTACTGCGTAAAGACAAACCTGAATAAAAGTTACAGGAGAAAGTTCTGGAATATAATCTTAGATGCAGTTACTTTCAAATGGTAGAGTTCAATTTCAGGGATGGGGACGTATTGCTGTGTGCCGATTAGATCTCACAGAATTGTATTTGGTACATAGAAGGGTTCTAGCAACAAACAAAGTGTAGGGGAAGCCCCCCCCCCCAGCACCACCAGGGTTTCTATAGGGATTTACAGAGTCCAATTCTCAAGCAGAGGCTTGGCGTTAGAAACCAGGAGATCAGAAATAAAAGACAGACCTCTAATACAAAAACACCCAAGAATTAGTAAGACCACCAATTAAAAATTAAACACAAAAACTACTTTCAGACTGGAGAGAGAGCACACCCAACTGGTACACACAAGACTCTGGGTTTCCTCCCCAATATTGAGAGAAGTCAGGCTCAGCCAAATGGGCATACCTATAATCCCAGTATCTCAGARCTTGGAAGTAGAACCAGTCTAAGCTGTGTGGTAAGATACATGCTTGAGACTCTTAAGTTTGATCATTAGCACCRAGAGAGGAAAAAACTTGCAGACCTACTAACAGCAGTAGTGAATGTGCACTGAGTATGTGGTAGGCATTGGGTTAAGCACATTACTTTAGAACACACAGCAGAAAAGTTCCAATCATATCGACCAGAGAATACAGTAAATACCTAGGTATAACTCCAAAAACAACTGAGGGTTGGTATGAGTGAAAAAAAATGAGCAGGTAAGAACAGTCAAGAAGAAGAATGAAGGTAAAATYGCTCCCAGAAAATAAATAGACTTTTGGATGGAAATTGATGGACCTGTCTGTCCCAACTGCCACTAATAAGTAGCCTTCTGTGTCAAGGCCTAGCCTGGCCAGTTGTTAGTTATTTGTAATATTAATCCTCTAGGGACTTAAAAAGTAATGAAGATGGCTTTTCAACTCAATGAAAAAAGAAGAGAGAATGCAAATTGCAAATAATTTGAAGAAAGTAATGAATTTCTACCTCATCAAGAAGAGAGAGACCTAAGCATTTTTAAAAAAATACTTTAAAAAAAAACTGTTAGTGGGTATATTTGTCAGTCATACCATTAACAATCATAAAAGAAAGTACTGAACTCTTGGCATAATTGAAAATGGTTAACATAATAAGCAGTGAAATGGACAAACCCTGGTTGTGAAATACCCAAGAATACTACTCAGCATTATAAAAGTAAACCACAGGCAGATGAATGTGAGTAGCTCGGTGATGAAACCAGACAGCAACAGAGCACCCAGGAGCCAGGGGACCAGAAACCAGA
>BDUI01002544.1:125227-142459 GCA_002335545.1 Apodemus speciosus | reverse complement strand
GGCCAGCCTGGTCTCCAGAGTGAGTTCCAGGACAGCCAGGGCTACACAGAGAAACCCTGTCTCGAAAAACCAAAAAAAAAAAAATGTGACCAGTCTTATGGGGACTGGCCGGTGACTGACACATGTCAGGAGACACTTTCCACAAACACTTGTACCTTCTTACAATATTGAAACAAAGTTGTCTTACCAAAGGCTTCCTACCAGATCTCAGTGTGGCTGACAGGATTACTGTCGAAGCGGCTGCTGAAACTCCATGATACATGCCAGGAATAAAGGGAGAGTGAGATGTATTAAACTGTGCCTTTATTAGAAAGAATTTTCATGAAGTCAGTCTCAAGAGAGGTCTTTCCACTGTCAGGTGTCGGCGCAGCTGGGGCAGCCATCTTGCCCTGAAAGGATTTAAATATTCCAGAGTCTTCACCTCCCTCTGCTTTGACTTTGTGCACCGTGGGAGAAAAATGGGCAGTGAAGGGCCCACTTCAGACCCCATTCAAAGTACTTGCAAAGCACCTGGTCTGTTGGGACCACCGCTCTGGCTATGGCTGCTCCTGGAAGATTCCTGTAAGTCTGGCTTGCATTAGTGAACACATCTGATTCCCAACCCTGGTATGTGGGAGAGGGAAAACCCAGCCATTGAGCATGGCTTCCCTCAAAGGACAATGGGTTGTGTGGCTTTTCCTACCCTCAGAGTTAGCCTGCCATCTAGTGACGAATCGCAGCAAGTGCCTAAAATCTCCTGCACTGTCGCAAGCTAATCTTTTTCTGTTCCAGGCTATTTCCACAAAGCTTCGACCTTTTTTTCTGTTTTGCCCACTGCAGCGCCTCCCGTGCCTGCCTGTCATTCTCTTCCTTCTCCTGAGTGCCTTCTAGTTGAATACAAAGATTCAATGCAAGCTCGCCGTTTACGGGAGAGATTTCCTGAAACACTCGAACTTTCCCTTCTCTCCAGTGGGACCACTTATAGCCCAAGCTCTTCTAACACAGCCTGCAGCTGCCCTCTTCCTAACCCAGTGATGCTCCCTCTGCACCGGCCCATGGAAGTAGATGCGCGACCATTTACTTGTGTTTTACAGATGACTGCATACGACAGTAGAAATGGGAACATGAGAGCACATGGCTGACAGAACCAATCCATTTCAGAAACAGCTCGCCGTTACTCTACAGTCGCGCTATCTACACCCCCTCCATACTCCCACACTACTCTTGAGACAACTTAGAGTACTGTAGCCTTTACTCACAGTAACTAGTAACTCGACAAAAATGTTCACCAACTGGRGAATTTAAACAAACTGTGGTATGTACATTTAATGAAATTCTTTTCGGCAACAAAAAGAAACCAACACAAAAATTACAATAATAATATCTGATCAAACTGTACAAGCGCTGCTAATTACATATCCTTTTTTTAATTGGAAGGGACAGAGGGAGAGCGAGAAAGAGAGGAAGAAGTCAGACCAGCAAAGAGACCTTTGGCCACCAAAAACTTGGCTCCACGGAAGAACCTGCGGCGCGCGCTGTCTCCTGCCTGCAGTTGCTTAWCCTGGACTCCAGGGGGTGATGAGGGTGCGGGAACAGGAACGCTTAAAGAGGACAAGGGCGTAATGGCCAGCGGACAGGGCGAGGTACTTGGTAGACAACGTGGTGACGCGGTGGGGGGTCGGGTTTATCGTAAAGGGGCGGGACTCAATGTTAGGGCGGGACTAAGATCGGGGCGGGGCGAAGCCAAGGGCGGGGCGTGAGGGTGGGACTCTGGTTTGAGAACCCTGCACGGGCGCAGGGGGCGGGGCGCAGCGGGTGCACGCGGGCGCCGGCGCGCCGCTGCTCAGGGTCGCCATGGCGGAGGTGCAGCAACTCCGAGTGCAGGAGGCTGTGGACGCCATGGTGAAAAGTGTGGAGAGAGAGAACATCCGGAAAATGCAGGTAGCGGCGCGATCCCGCGCCCAAGCGGGATTGGAAACCCGGGCGGGGGTGGCGCGTGACGTTCGAGCCCCGGGCCTCGCGTGGGCGGTTTCCTCCCACCTGGCCTCGGTTACGAGTGTTCGGCCGCCCCTGAGGTGATCTGGCGCGAGGCTCGGAGGGCCCGGCCCAGGAGAACCACCAGGCCGAGGTCCCTTCCGGCCGTTCTGTGCTGATTTAGATGCCACGAACCCTGAACGCCCGCGGGCGCGGGCCCCGCCTCCCTCACCCTACTGGCATCGCTTAACTTTCCCCCTCAATCACCCTCTACTGTTTCTGTCGCCTTGTAGGGCGTTGACTAGCCAGGCCGAACTCTGAACTCTGCTACAGAAACTGGTTTTCAGAACGTGGTTTCTTCCGGTTCAGTCTTGGGTGCTTTATATACCAATGAGCTAATAGCAACAGACAGGGTCTTCTTTAACCCAGGTTGGCTTCCAACCCCTGTTCTTCCTTGCCTTCTCCTTTGGAGTGCTATGATTACAGGCATGGGCCACCACTTGGCTTTGTGCCGGGCAGAATGGAACACAGCGCTGTCTTAGAACTAGGCAAGGGCTCTCCCAAAACCATATATCCTCAATCTACAAATGTTAGGCCTGGTAACCAACCATCCCAGTCTTAGGAAGTCCTGATGATATTGGCGGGGGAAATAAAACAAAAGATGCCAAGGAACACACAGGTAGAGAAGCATTGTCCTTCGTGGGCTGTCCTCAGTCTTTCCAGTCTAACCAGGCTCTGTCTTCGCTCCCCAGGGCCTCATGTTCCGGTGCAGCGCCAACTGCTGTGAAGACACCCAAGCATCTATGCAGCAGGTGCACCAATGCATCGAGCGCTGCCATGCGCCTCTGGCTCAAGCCCAGGCTCTGGTCACCAGCGAGCTGGAAAGGTTCCAGGTGAGGGATGCCTCACAGTTCCCGAGTCCTTGAGCAGCTCCTTGGCAGGAGATGAGAAGCATCCGTTCTGCCTTAGGTCCTGGTTCTGTTAACACTGGTGGAAGGCCTGGTATTCCTAGGGTTTGATATTTTGGAAAAAGCCCTCAGTGTTGAGTGCTGTTAAGTTGTGCTGTATTTGCCATAGAAACAGTAATATGTTTACTAAAGTAATAAAAGTTACCAAGGGAGTTTATAACCACGCACCTTTATGCCTTTTTGTTGCATTGCATACCAAATACAATCTATGTTGTGTAGTATAAAATTCCTTAAAATGTATATTAATTTGGTGCTGTAGAGATGGCTCAGCAGTTAAGGACACTGGTCGCTCTTCAGAGAGGCGGGTTCAATTCCCCGCACCCATATGGCATGGCTGTCGGTAACCTCAGTTCCAGAGGACCTGACTCCCTCACATGACCATGATGCACTCAGGGAAAACACCAATGCATAGGAAAAGAGAAAGTAAAGGGATAAACTCATTTTAGTTATTATTTTTTCTTTGATTGTTTCATACATGTAATATATTTTGATAATTTTCTTATCTCCCCTTCCTTTCTAAGATACCTTCCATCAAGTCTTCCTGTTTTTAATAATCCCTCTGAATTTAATTAAGGTTGCTTTCTTGAGCATGAATGTGGGGTTTTTCACTACAGCTTGGACAACTTAAGAGTGGTCACATCACTAAGAAAAGCAACTCTCCTTCCAGAAGCAAGAAGTGCTTAAGAGCACTTACTGGTCTTTAGACACAGGTTGGGTTCCCAGCATCCACATGGTGACTCACAACTCCAGTTCCACGGGATATGACAACTCTTCTGACTTCTTCAGGTTCTCACACACACACACACACACACACACACACACACACACTGCACATACATATATACAGGAACACAAATACAAAACATATTTTTTTAAAAAACTGTCAGTAGCACCTCAGCTAGGAGTAGAATCTCATTAGTTCTTCCTCTTTGACTGATTTTTTTCCAGAAAGTGAACTAAGGTTCTTAAAAAGATGCAGATTGGGCTGGAGAGATAGCTCAGCCTTTAAGAGCACTGACTGCTCTTCTGAAGGTCCTGAGTTCAAATCCCAGCAACTACATGGTGGCTCACAACCATCTGTAATGGGATCTGACACCCTCTTCTRGTGTGTCTGGGGACAGCTACAATGTATTTATAATAATAAATAAATCTTTTTTAAAAAAAGATAGAGATTAATGGCAAGCTCAGGACTTGCCACACAAGTCTGACAACCTAAGTTTGATCCCCAGACCTCTGTGGGTGTGCCATAGTACTCAAGGTGGTTATCCATCCACACACAGCTTAAACCATAAAGACTGGGGCAACACCTTAGCAGTATTTCTGGATTTAAATCGACCCCAAAACTTCCTGTTTGGAACACCCGGAAAGAGGTTTCTATGGCACAGAAAGGTCAGACATAAAAAGTATTACTAGAGTTTTTTTTGAGACAAGATCTCAGCTTAGACTGGCCTGAAACTCATAGCAATCCTCCTGTCTCTGCYTTCCAAGTGTTGGGATTACAGATCTGTGACACCAAGCCTTCCTTCCTAGAACACAAGATGCCCATACCTCCGTTTTACTCCCTTCCTCAGGTGTATCTTGTGGGCTTTGGAAGCAGACACTTCTGATAGCCTAGGGCTCCATCCGCCAGACAGGCACACCTAATGTGGGGTATGCTTTCACACTCTGCTGTGCAAAGTCTTCAAAGTCACTGCTGTTGTGAAGTAGTAACAGCAGTGTTTCTCCTTTTTTAGATTTGAGAAATTTCTAGATCAGATCTTTGAAAAGTTGAAGTGTCTCTTTCCCTTCGCTTTACAGTTCTCCAAGCTAACTCTCATTCGCAGAGCTGCTGGCAGTGGTAATGAGGAGGGTACCCATGAGGCTAGGTCCAGCAGGCACCGCCCAGTCCTCTGCCTTGACCTGCCTGCACATAGTTCCTTCTCCTCCTTCAAGTGCTTTAACCATTTAACCACAGGACACTTCATTACCTGTGTTCTCAGCCCCCACAGGCCATTTACCCCTGCGTCCTTTGCTGGCTTCCCCCCGCCCCCTTTTCAGCCTCTGACCATAGAGTACACAAGCCGGCATTGGCCCTGGCCTCTTTTCTCATAACTGTTAATATCCTATAGCAGAGGTGCCCAACCTGTGGCCTATAGGCTACATTCAAGCCAACATAAAATACAAATATATTTAACTATTTTTGAGATGTGTGTGTGTGTGTGTGTGTGTGTTAGCTATTTTTACTTTTCTTTTTTTATCCACCTTCCTTTCGGTTTTTTTTTTGAGACAGTTTCTCTGTTTGCTCTGGCTTTAAACTTAGAGATCTGCCTGTATCTAGCTCCTAAGTGCTGAGATTAAAGGCATGTGCCACCACCTCTGGTAACATGTATATAACAGTGTGGCCAAGTGAGGCCAAAATGTTAGCTACTACCCCTGACAGTGCTTGCATTCATCATTCAGACCTCACTCCTGTACTCCCAATTCACTTCCTCCTCTTCTCTTAACATCTCTACCCTAAACTGTTAATTCCATGTGAGCAGGAACATTTATGCTTCATTCATTTCTGTATTCCACACTAGAAGAAAGCCTGGCACATAGCAGATGCTTGGCAAGTGTTTGAGTTGTTTTTCTGTAGCAAGGACAGATAGTAAAGAAAATGTAAGCCAGGCGGTGGTGGTGCACGCCTTTAATCCCAGCACTCTGGGAGGCAGAGGCAGGCAGATTTCTGAGTTTGAGGCCAGCCTGGTCTACAGAGTGAGTTCCAAGACAGCCAGGGCTACACAGAGGAACCCTGYCTCGGAAAAAAAATAATAATAATAATTAAAATGTGTTCTGGGGAGATGGTTGAGCACTTGCCATGCAAACAGGAGGCCCAGAGTTGAGGTCAGTGGAAACCATTGTCTCTTAGGCATGGCAGCCCACCCATAAGTCTAGCCCTAGAAGGGAGAGTCAGAATCTCTATAGCAGGCTGGCAGGCAAGACTAGCTGGGTTCGGTTTGGAGCCCTGCCTCAGTGGATCTGTGGAAGAGCAATGGAGGATGGTTCCTAACATGGACCTCAGGCCTCCACATCCACAAACACACATCTAAAAATCCACAGCACCACACACATGAAAAATGGAAGAGTGGAAAAGGAATGGAGGTGTTTATAATCCAACAATAGTCTTTTGATTGCTGCCAGCGTCTTGTATAGTTCATTTTTTTTCATTCCTCTGCTCAGTGCTTAGTCTGAGCCTTCCCAGTGGTGCCTTCTGTTTGAGCCAAGAGAATATTACACTTAGAACCGGCAGAGACAATCTGTATCGAGCCTGTAGCCCAAGGCCTGACATGGGACCAACACTCAGACAATGGAAGCCAGCCTCTCAGCCTTCTCTCTCTTCCTTCTCATCACAGGACCGCCTGGCCCGGTGCACTATGCATTGCAATGACAAGGCCAAAGACTCAATGGATGCAGGAACGAAGGAGCTGCAGGTGAAGCGGCAGCTAGACAGCTGTGTGGCCAAGTGTGTGGATGACCACATGCACCTCATCCCAACAATGACCAAGAAGATGAAGGAGTCTCTGTCATCCATCGGGAAATAAAATTGTTTGCCAATGACCATTGGGACTGAGGGCAGGCTATTTAAAAGGAAGAATGGAAGTTTAATATGTTAAGCAATGAGGAAAACTTAGACACAGCAAGCTCCAGGCACATGCTGCTCACTGCTGGACACTGGTTCCTTTACATCTGGATCTTAGAAGGTGAAGTGGAAAGAAGCTGGTGCTAAGATTTGGATCACAGATAGCTCAGAGGAGAAGTCTAGATCCCAAATATTCATGTGCAAGTGTTTGTTCTATAGTAGAAATCAACCTTGTACCAAGAGCTGAGATTCTTACTACAAACACCAAGGCTGGCGGCTCTTTTCAACCTGCTGGTAAAATCTGAGGCGAGGTGTGTCTCCTCAGAGAAGCTTGACAAATCCTGTTTACCTGAAGTCTCACCACACCACCTTCCTAGTGCTGAGAAACAAAAGCCAGTAGGCTAGTAATTAGAGGAAAGGATTTCCTTTCAAATCTAGACTTTGCTTAGTTTTGTCTTATATGCAGAGCACACTGGATTTAAGATACAGGAGGGGGAGTGGTTTGGATAACTTCCAAACGTTCCTAATATTATCTGCCATCAAAATGGGAATATCCATTTCTTCAAGTTCTGTTATTCTAGAAGCCCCTGAAGAAGCCAGACAGTGTCTATGGGAAACAGCTTTCTTCACTGACTTGCGCAGCAAAGTGACACATCCTTATGAAGAGCAAGGGGGGGATTAGTTGTCACTCGGGCCAGTCGCTGTGAATAAACAGTAAATAGGAATTGTTAAGAAGTATTCCACTTGGGTTCACAAAATAAAAGTGCGAACTCAGTGTTAATCAGCTCTGAATTTACAGAACCTTATAGCAACAAGGAGGCCTAAAAGCAAGCAACTTGGGCCAAGGAAAGCTAGGACCACTACAGTGCACGAGACACACACCTTCTTACCAAATGCCATTTTTGCCTGGATTTTTTTTTCAGTGCAGTGCAGTGTTACTGGCCCAACATAGCACCTTATCTTTTGAATAAGTACTATGTAGTATTTATACCAGTTACTTGAAACAGTGATACATCTGTCTATTTGCTGTGTCAAGCCTGCAATATATTTTCCAAGTGGTTTGGTTTTTAAATAAAGTTTCATTGTCTCCAGCTTTTTCTTACGGGTAGTGATATATGGCAAACACCAAGAGGAAGCCAGAGAGCATGGTAACTTAGGGCTGTTAATGTTGAAAAGATGCCCAGGACTAAAGGTACATACCTGTAATCTCAGTACCGTAATCTAAGGCAAAGCTGAGGGTTTCCCTCCTACCTGGAGGTCAGCCTGTGCTAAAGGCTCAATATTCGAGTTCCGTTTTCTAGTTGCAACCAGCACAGCAAATGGTAGAAAGAGTATATAGCTAAGCATTCTTGTGCTACTTTTTGTTGATGACACAAACTAATCACGGGGAGAGCCTCAATTGAAGAGCTGCCCCGTCTAGCAGGTCTCTGGACAACATATCTGTGGGCCATTTTCTTAATGAGAGCCCAGTGCACGGAGGCAGTGCCACCACCCTGGGAGGGTACACGCCTTTATTCCCAATACTCAGAAGGCAGGGGCAAGCTCAATACCTCAGGACTTGTGTGGTACTCCTCACTTTTATGTATGGACCATGGTGTGCTAAGGGGGTTCTGAAGCCAGTGTTAGAACTGCAGAACGATGGATCAAAAATACTCCAGACTCTGGATTCACATCAAGAGAATCAGCCTAGCCACCTTCCCGCGACTGGTGCGGATAAACTATTCCTTAGCTTCGCTGCTTCGGGAGCCCACAGCTTCGCCTGGATGTGCTTAGGAAATTAAGGACAGTGTGGTGCGGCTGCCTGTATTCTAGCACAGGAAGCAGTGGTTCAAAGCCAGCTTTGGCTACACAGTGAACTCGAGGCCAGCATGAATAACGGCAAAAGCAGAATGAGGAAAGGGCAGGGGAAATGACAAGAATGTAAAGAGAAAAAAATGTAGTAAATGGGAAAAGGAAAGGAAAATAGTGACACCCGGGTTGAGGAGATAGTTCAGCAGTTAAAACCACAGGCTGCCCTTCCAGAGGTCCAGAGTTCGATCCCCAGCACCCACAAGGTGGCTCATAACCATCTACAATAGGATCTGAGGTCCTCTTGTGGCGTGCAGGTATACATGTAGAGCACTCGTACATAAAATATAAATAAAGGGGTTTGTTTGTTTTTAAAGTGACTTGCCACTTCAATTTTACACAATGGAAACTTAGCCCAGCACCACCTCTCCGTGGCGGCCAGTCACTGACCACGCAACCGGAAGCGTGGCTAGTCCGCACGTTCAGGCCCCATCCGTATCGCGAGAGGAAGGGTAATATTCTCCGAAAGTGATTGGCCCGCGCGGTGGTGACGTCAAACAGCGGCGCCAAACCTGCCTTGCGCGCGTTTCTGAGGCCGCTCACTCCTTCGTCGTTGTGCCGAGCCCGCTGAGGAGTCGCCATGAGCAAAGCCCACCCTCCCGAACTGAAAAAGTAAGTAGAGTCGGCCCGATCGAGACTCCTCGGCCGCAGGAATCCTTCTCCTGTCTCGCTCGGGCTGCCGCCTCTGGTCCCGGCGATTGTGGTAGCCGGAAGTGGCGCTGAGGTCCGGTCGGCATGGTTACCGCAGTGCCGGTGCCTCTTGTCTTTCCAAAGCTGGGCTCTCCTAGGCGGGCGGCCAAAGGCGACCTGGTTAGGGATCAGGGCAGCGGTCCAGGTGCATGGTTGTGAGGAGCCGGAAACATAAGCTTAAAATGATCGATTGGAGCCGGGCGTGATTGGCTCAGATCTATGGGGCCAATACTCAGGAAGCTTAGGCAGGGGGATTAACCCGAGTTCCAGACTAGTCTAGGCTAAAAAAAAAAAAAATGAGACCCTGTCTCGAAACAAAAAGGTTAAGGTGAGGTAGCGTTTCGTGTTTCAATAAATGTATGCGTTCTATTGGCGTTCATCGAGAAAGCTAGGTTTAGTGATTTTTTTTTCCTGTTGATGCTCATAGACATGTTTAATTGTGTGTTTGTGCACGTGGGTGCAGTTCCTGCGTGGGCCAGAGCGGGCATTGGATCTGCAGGAGCAGGACGTGTAGAAAGGTTGTGAGCCCTCTGGCGTGGACCAGCAGTAAGCGCTGAGCCATCTGCAGCCCCAAGAATTGGGTTTCTGATACACTGTCCTTGTATTCAAGTTCAATTTAAATGTTGTGTAATATCTTGCTCTGGTATTAAATCCATGAAGGAACATCCATTTCCTAACTGTAGAGAGCTAGTCTTTGAAGAATTTTATTCTGTACCCAGTAAAATCAGGCTGACCCTTTGGTCTCAGACACTACTTACTGGCGTGAAACTATCACATATGCACATAGTTGTTGGGTTGCTCAAAGTACAAGATTGATACCGGGTCTGTTTCAGGTGTTGTCAAATGATCTGTCTTGCCAGTTGTTACTGTAAAGTTCTGTCAAGACTCCAATTCAGAGAAAAGATAACATTTGCTCATTTTGTATTTGAGTGCACATTTTAATCAAAGTGGCCTCTGTGAAACCCCTGCAGTTTTATTTGGATCTGTTAAAGATTTATTAAACCACAAATCCAACATTTTAAAAAGAAATTATCCTGCACTGTTTGTTTTGATGATGAGCTAGTGAATTAAGTCATATTATATGATCTGGATTCAGAAGAATTAGCAAAATGGCATTGGTTTTGAACAAAAGGACTGTTCCGTACCTGTATTCTTCAGTGTCCTCTGATTTTTTTTTTTTTTTTTTNTTTTTCCTGAGACAGGGTTTCTCTGTGTAGCCCTGGCTGTTCTGGAACTCACTCCGTAGACCAGGCTGGCCTCAGAAATCCACCTGTCTCTGCCTCCCAAGTGCTGGGATTAAAGACTGACTGGCAGCATCCTCTGATTCTTAACAGATATACTTGGGACTTTCAGAGACTGGAACTAGTGATTGTGTCCATATTTTTTTGTTGGTGGTGGTGGTGTGTTTGGAGCAGAGCCTGTGTGAGCTACTCTGTCGCTGAACTTTATCCTCTGTTCCCTGAGTTGATGCCTTTTTCTCATCCCTACATTTTATCAAATTTGAAATACTGTTAAATCTGCCTCTATTTTCTCATAAACACCTCCTTCCTTTACAGCTATTCACTCCCAGTTTAGCCTAACTCCATCGTTCTTAATCATTTCTGGCCCTGTGTCTCAGTAGTTTCAAAGTTGAGCTCCTCACATCTCTTAAAATTTGTTGCCACAGAAAGCCTTAACCACTGATTAATTCTGCTATACTCATTTATCACCACAAAGTCAAGTCCATACTTCCTAGCCCAGCTTTGAAGGCCCCCCACCCCACCCCAATCTGTAGTCCAGCAGCCGTATTTTACATAGTTTATGATTAAGGGCAATTTTCTGAACCTTAGTGTCTCAGGTACTGTCTGTCCTCTTGCTGTAAGACAAGTTGTAAAACCAAGACAAGTTTTTGGTTTTACAAGACAGGATTTCTCTATGTAGCCTTGACTGTCCTGGAACTCTGTAGATGAGGCTGGCCTCAAACTCAGAAATCCGCCTGCCTCTGCCTCCCAAGTGCTGCAATCAAAGGCGTGYGCCACCACTGCCCAGTGACAGCTCTTATAAAAGAAAGCATTTAATTGGGGACTTGCATACAGTTTTACAGAGTCTGTGATCATCGTGAAAGAAGCAGGCAGACAGCAGTTGAGAGCTTTACATCCCAAACCTCAGCAGCAGGCGGGGCAGACACTAGGCAGGCTTCTGAGTCCCCAGAACCCATGCCCAGTGCCACCTCCTCCAACAGGGCTCACCTAATCCTTCCCAAACAGTTCATCAGCTGAGGACAAAGCACCCAACTACGTGACTCTGTGGGGGCCAAACCTCCACTCTGAACATCAGTTCTCCATCTGTATGATATGGTAATAATAGTACATATTCATGAGTATTAAACATGCTCCTCTGTTGCTTTATGAAATAACTCCTATTAAAACTTAGTTTTGCTGGGCAGTGGTGGCGCACGCCTGTAATCCCAGCACTTGGGAGGCAGAGGCAGCTGGATTTCTGAGTTCGAGGCCAGCCTGGTCTACAGAGTGAGTTCCAGGACAGCCAGGGCTACACAGAGAAACCCTGTCTTGGGGGGCGGGGGGGACCTTAGTTTTATAAATGTTATTTGTAAATCTATTTCCACCTTCCTTCAGACTCTTATGACTTAAATTTATATTTATATCCTATGATGCTCTCTATATATTAAAACTCAGTGAAGCTAAGCCTTGTGGCATAGGTCTGTAATGTCTGCTGTTGAGAAGCTGAAGCAAAGAACTACAAGTTCAAGACCTTGGTAGCTAAGAAACACTGTCTTAAACTGAAGACTAGAAGAGAGATGAGGCTGTAGTTGAGTGGTAGAGGATTTGCCTAGAGTGCTTGAGACTGTAGGTTCAATTGTCGTATAGTCATGAAAAGGGGGAAGGGAGTTTCTGTATTTCCTAGCCTGTTACTGAAAGACAGCTGATTTGACAGGCTGATGAGATTGCTCCAAAGGTAAAGGCACTTGCCTCCACGTCTAATGACCTGAGTCCATCTCTSAGACCAAATGGTTGAAGGAGAGAATCAACTCCTTGAAGTTGTCCTCTGACTTCTGTATTGCCACCATGGTGAACCATACAAACAAAATAAACATTTATTTATTTATGCCAGATCCCTTTATAGATGGCTGTGAGCCACCATATGGTTGCTCGGAATTGAACTCAGGACCTCTGGAAGAGCAGCCCCAGTGCTGTCAACCTCTGAGCCATGTCTCTAGCCTACAAAATTAATTTTTAAAAAACTTGAGCACTAGAGAGATGRCTGTGAATGCTTCCTGCTTCTTCAGGGGATCTAACACCCTCTTCTGTCCTCTTGAGTGCCTACCTACACACAGCATACATTCACACAGACACAGACACTCCCAAGTAATAAAAAGTTGGAAGGGATTTGACTGTATGTCTTAATGACCTTATGTGTCTTTTGTAAGTATGAACTTATTTCACTTAAAACATGATGCGATCTATCCTGAACATTAAAAGCTTAATGCTGGGCTGGAGAGATGGCTCAGCAGTTAAGAGCACTGATTGTTCTTCCAAAAGTCCTGAGTTCGAATCCCAGCAACCACTTGGCGGCTCACAACCATCCGTAATGAGATCTGACACCCTTTCTGGAGTGTCTGAAGACAGCTACAGAGTACTTATAATAAATAGATCTTTAAAAGCTTAATGTTTTAGTGTTAAATAAAGCACCTCATTGTCGTGCATGTTGGCATACCTTTGTAATAACACACAAATGTAACCAAGTCTTTGTAATTACATTAGTGTAAATTCCCTAACCCATGTCAACAGTATGGGATTTGGGGCTGGAAAGGTAACTTGGCAGTTCAGTTCCCATCATCTGCACTGGACAAGTCACAACCGCCTATGGCAACTAGGGTATCTGCTGCTCTCCTGGCTGCTGGTGACCACTGCCCTGGTCCACATACACTCTCACACACAAACAATACAGGATCTTTATTGTTTTAAATGTTGTGTTTCTGTTGTATACATTTAAAGAGGGATGTTTGTTTGTTTGTTTGTTTGTTACATTGGTTTGTGTATGTGTGTACATTTACCAGGTGTGGAAGTCAAAGGGCATTCATTCTCTGCTTCCAACAGTGAGTTCCAGGAATCAAAATCAGGCTTGGCAGCAAATGTACTTACCCACTAAGTCATTTCACCAGACCAGATTTTAGCAATTTAAGAAAAGGAAAAAGACCTGCTTTGCCTGGTGACACACCTTTAATTCCCCACACTGTTCAAGRCTAGCTAGCCTGGTCTACACAGTGTGTTCCGGGATAGCCAGGGCTACATAGAAAAACCCTGTCTCCAAAAGACATTTTATTTTGTGTGTGTGAAGGTATGTGCATTTGAGTGTAGGTGCCCTAGGATACCCTAGAGCTGAGGTTACAGGCGGTGGTGACTCACCTGACACGGATGCTAGCAAGTGATCCCGGGCCCTCAGGGGACATCAAACCCTCATAGCATCTCATCCCAGCCCAAGCAAATTCTTTTACTTTAACTGATTCTGTGCTTGTCTGTGCTTAGAATTTTTTTTACATAAGTCCTAATTTTTACTCTTGCTTTTTCAGGTTTATGGACAAGAAATTATCATGTAAGTTTGCCACCACCTCAACCACTTAGTTTCTTTTTGTTGTCTTAGCAATATATAATCTTTGGAAATGTATTGTAGAAATTTAGTACATAAAACATCAAATTCTTCTCTGCTAATCAGACTTATCAGAGTTCTAATTAAATTTTTTTCTTTGCTTTCTAATTACCCGTACCTCATACTTTAGATTATATCATCTGTTCCTCCCTGACCTTGACAGAACTAGGAGTGTCCGTTATAATATCTGAAACTTTATAAGCCCCTTTTCTTTTAAATGCGTTACGGAGGAGTTGGGCAACCAGCACTTGATGTTTCTTGTGGATGTGTAGGTTTAACTAGAAGCCTCCTGACCCATGAGGAATACTGAAAATTTTAAATTGTAGGGTTTCTCTCTCTACCATACAAGAGCTCTTAACCTTGAACTCTGTTGCTTATAACTGGTTCGTTTGTGTAAAGGTACTACTTTACTTATAAATGTACTCACAAATGCATTTATGTATAAATGTCGAGGCGGTTTTACTCGGGTGGAGGGGGGGGGGTGTCATTGAGACGGGATCCAGATGTGGCCCTATCTGGTCTCAGTCCTTGAAGCAACCCTCCTCCATCGTTTCCAAGTTCTGGGATTACAGCCATGAGACTCAGGTGATGTCTCCGGGGTTTTAAAGCCTAAGGTGTAGTCAGAGAAGAACTGGGCTATTAGGATAGAATTAGCCTGGGGTTAGGCAATAGTAGGGGTGGTGGTCACACATCCCACCTGATCTGTGATGGATGGTTAAACTTTATTGACCGTTTATTGAAACTTCTTTTTCTCTCACAGTGAAATTAAACGGTGGCAGGCATGTACAAGGGATCCTGCGGGGCTTTGATCCCTTCATGAACCTTGTGATTGATGAGTGTGTGGAGATGGCAACCAGTGGGCAGCAGAACAACATCGGCATGGTGGTGAGTCGGGGCGGCGTCTGCAGGGTCCCCTCCTTTCTCCCCTTCACGTTCCTCGTATCAGCGTCTCAGATTAAAACCGAGTCGGTTACCAACGAAAGGAAAGACTGGGTGTTTGCATCTCCTCTTCCTTCTACCTATGGACACATTCAGCTTTGGTAGTATTCCAAAGCGTATAGATCTTGTCTTACAGATAAGATCTCACCTGCAGAACTTTCTCAGCATAGATCTTGAAACAGCTAGCTGATGGAATTCATTTCTGAGCTTTGCCCTATAAGAGATAGGCAGGCATATCCAGACTTTGACTACAGTAAAAATTCCCTAACCTGCTTATGATGCCCCAGGGTGTCTTGTTAAGATACGGGTTTCAAGAGCTGGAGAAAATGGCTGGGCTGGTTTAGTTTGTAATGATTTTATGTGTATGAGTGTTTTGCCTGCACATATGTCTGTTGTATGTGCCTGGTGCCTGTGGGGTCCAGAAGACGGTGTTGGATCCTCTGGAACTGGAGGTATAGATAAAGCCAGTGCTATTAATCACTGAGCCATCTCTCCAGGCCCTGGCTCAGTGATTGAGAGTACTTATTGCTCTTGCGGAGGTTTGGAATTTGATTCCTAGCATCCACGCTGCAGCTCACAACCACAGGGGATGCAGTGCCCTCCTATCACCTCCTTGGGCACCAGGTACACATCTGGTGCATGCAGATGTATGCAGGCAAAATTTCCATAGATACAAAATAAATCAGAAAAAAAGCACAGGTTTTGGGGCTAGGAATGTAGCTCGGTGTACCTATGCTTGCCTACCACACACAAGGCACTACGTTACATTCTTGGCATAGGTGCTAGATGTAATAACAGCTGTTCATGACAGAAAGTAAGGTAAGCCAGAAGGAGAAGCAAAGCTTTGTTTAAGGTAGGGTCAGGCTAGATGGCCTGCAACTCGGGGCACTACTTCAGGCTTTGCAAGTCTAGTACAGTCTTAGGCAGCTGAGCTTTCGTATTAGACTTCCTTTCCTACATTCATTAAGCAATGACTCYGTGGCCACAAAAGGAAGGTTTTGGTATTCTACAATAAGAACCAGATTTTAARTTGCTGTTGTGGTGGAGACTTTGTTGTGGTAGTGCGAGGTCATATTCGCTCTTCCCCTTCGTCCCCRGCTGAGTGTCCAACACCTTGGCCTTTTTGGTTTTGTTAAGGTTGGGTGTAGAAAGGTAAAGGTAGACCCTTATTATTTTACTCATGTATATGTGTGTTTTCTCAAGACAGGGGTCTCTGTATAGCCCCAGCTGGCCTGAAGCTCACAGAGCTCTTGCTACCTGCCTCATCATTTCAGACCAAAAGTCTATGGTATTAGTTCGGAGCCAGGTGTGTTGATGTACATCTGTAAGGCCGCCTCTCAAAACGGAGGACGAGTTGGAGAGGATGGCAGCTGTTCTCTGTAGCAGAGATTTACAGTCCTTGTGTGAGAAACAGCGGCAGACGCACATACCAGTAACCCTGGTTCCCAAAAGCTAGGTCACAGTGACAGTGACTTGGCATCTTATAAAAGTTAATCATTACTCTTGAGTCTCGATACCCATCTCTTCCAATAAGCCTACGCGGCCTCCTTTTCTTTTTCCTTAAAATGGACTTCCCTATGGAGTCCTGACTGGCCTGGAAGTTACTAGAATTAAAGGCATGTGCGACCATGCCTCACTCATGTCTTGATTTAAAGATTAACTTAGTCCTTGTGGCTTGTTGTGGTCCTTGAGAAAAGCCTCACTGGTGTGTCAGGTTGGAAAATTATGATTTGTCTTTTAAATGAATTCTTTTCAACTGACTTCTTTCTCTAGGTCATCCGAGGAAACAGCATCATCATGCTAGAAGCCTTGGAGAGAGTGTAACCAGTGTCCAGCAGTGTGTCCCCATCCATCCCCAAAGACCTGTTGTTTGCTTGTGATGTAGAATTAGGTCATGTACATTTTCATATGGAACTTTTTGCTAAATAAACTTTTGTGATACTCAGTATGTTTCTGGTGTTGTGGATGTAGAGGTTCAGCATGTACTCTTTCTCACCAACTGTTCCAAGAAGTGTTATGCATTCAAGTGGAAGCTTCTTGCTGGTGTGAGGGAGACAAGAAGTCTCTATGCTGAGGAGATGAGCTACAGATTTGTGACTTTTAAACATTAGTTTTATTGCCTTTGACCTCCTGTGACTTCAAATTTGAGTTAAGTTCCTGAATTCTTGGAATGGGGGTGGTTTAAGTTTTAGAATATTTATTTGTATGTCAGGAGCTGTCTTGGGATGAGATCTTCCTCTTGCTTTTCTAGTTATGTGAAGAGACACAATGACCAAATCAATTTATAGAAGAATTTTAGAAAAAGAAAAAAAGATTATTGGGGGCTTACATTTAGAGGATGGGTCCACGGCCATCAGAGCAAGAAGCGTGGCAGCAGGCAGGCATGGGCTGGGACAGTTGCTGGGAGCTTTTCTCTGTAGACAGAGATCTAACTGGGAATGCCTGGGGCTTGAAATCTCAAAGCCCCCCCCCCCCCAAAAAAAAAGCCAGGCGGTGGTGGCGCATGCCTTTAATCCCAGCACTTGGGAGGCAGAGGCAGGTGGATTTCTGAGTTCGAGGCCAGCCTGGTCTACAGAGTGAGTTCCAGGA
>BDUI01002544.1:4932-20375 GCA_002335545.1 Apodemus speciosus | reverse complement strand
TGAAATACACACACACACAGAAACACACACAAATGCATATATATGTTTGGCTATAGGACTTCCAATAAAAGTTTTGTTGAAGGTCATTGCTTGTCAGGGTAAGTATTATTTATTGAGGACATTAGGCATTGTATCAAGTACTAGATGTATTATATTGTCATATTATATCATCAAATGAGTAACACAAAATACTGGTTTTAATTTTTTTGTTGTAAAAACTGCCAGTTTTTCTTTTATTGTTAGAACATGGGAATGGTACCAAGAGATAACCCCCCAGAACACATACATTTGCTGTGTGTGTGTGTGTGTGTGTGTGTGTGTGTGTGTGTGTGTGTGACTGTTACAGAATTGTCAGTATGAACAGAACCTACCCTGTTTCTATAGCATCAATCGATAGTGCAGATACTTGTGGAGGCTCTTTCATGATTGTTCTCAGTGAGTTGTGGTTTGCAGTGGATTTTAGTAGTGAAGATTTGTCACCAGGTTGCATGAATGTGGATCTCATCTTTTGTTGAGTATGTGAATTTGGAAACAGAATTAAATCATGTATATGATTTATATATATATATATATATATATATATATACACATATATATTGCATTATATTATTACCTAAACAAATACCCAACTTCCCTTCATTGTAGTGGATGGGACAAGTTTGAATGATATTAATACAACCAAGTGAGTATGAGAAATTAATTGCTCAAATCTGAATAACTTGTCTGACCTGTTGGTGATGAGTATATAGAAGTAATTTATGACAATTTGTTRTCTCAGGACATTGCATATAAAATTCTGCCTGAATTATTAATTTTCTCAATAGCCACATGAATCTCTCAACTTTTTATTGGTAACAGCGGTATACACTGAATGGGACTATTTAACTTGTCTGAATTGTCGCTGCTCATACCACCACAAAGCAGGAGTATAAATCCAGGGACATTTGACTCGCAAATTTTTGCTTTTGACATGCATATTATCTTGTAACTTGAACATATAGAGTGAGCATTTTTTTAATTCAACTAATTTCAAGTCAGCACCATCTCTTTCCACAAGGAAGTATATAAACATCTTTTTCTAAAACATTCAAAAATATTAAAAATTAGAYATGCAAATATTTGAGATAATCAGAAATCAAGATAGTACATAATTACAGTTTCAAATATCTTCTTTTTTCAGCCAAACTGTTCAAGAAAGTTAAAGGAAGAATCAGAAGCAAACGTATATATTAAATAGACATAATTGTGCTGTCATTACAAAATGTCAGCTAGGAAAGTTTTCTTTAATGATTATTGGTCACAGTAGTTTTGAATGAAGGTTAAACTTTTCAGCCTAAGTAGTTTTAATAAAAAATATAATGTGCACCCTATCTATACAATACACAACATGTTATTTTGCAATGATAAAAATAAGTTTAAGACCAATCTGTTTTAATGTATTACTCTTTAGATGTAATACATTTATAATGACTTTATAAAATAAATTAAATGACATTTTGAAAATAATATATTAAATAGAGTTTGCTATTCTGTTCAAGTCAAAATGAATTCTATAACTAGAACAAAGCAGCCATTAATATTGCAAATATAGCTTAGGCTATTCTCACATTTTTATTGTAATTGGTGGATATTCAGAGCCATGCTTAGTGAATGTAAAAGAAAACCATTCATTATCTCAGTTAAAATTGTGTCTCTACAATGAATTAACATTCTCAGCCACAAGAGCACAGAGAAATGTGTAACAAAGTGAGAAAAGCACATACATCCTAACCTAACTTCCTTCATATCATTTGGAAGTTGCAGAGAAAAGCTGTATAGAAATGATGAGTCCCAATTATCTTGCCCTTAGCTGTCCTTTCTGTTACTAGTGGCATGGACAGTACTTTGAGGACTTTCATCTGAATCAGTGGTTTTCAACCAAAAGTGCTTCTCCCTTGCCAAATGCATTCAGTGCTGTCTAGGGGTATATTTGGCTTCATAAATAAAAAAAAAAAATGTTGCCAGTTGATTGGCTCAGTAGACAGGGAACACTGTTTAATATCCTCCAATAGACAAGACATCTTACTACAACATTACCTAGTCCTAAATAACAACCATAATTCCACAGTGGTTTAGAAAAAACTGTTCTTTCTAAATAATTCAGGTAAGCAAAATTAACCATTTGATTTATTTAATGTAGTTTCTAATAGATAGACTTAAGGCAAACAATTAATGTAAAGCTCAGTCTGTAGAATGATGTGCTGTCATTATTTAAACTCTAAATAACCAAGCCATGAGGTTCTTCACAAGACAYTGTCACTTGTTTATGAGAAGTGTGGACATCAGAGACAGTTGACTTGTTTTCTGTYTTGTATTTTTGAAATGATCTAAAGGATATTGGCTGTTAGTTTCCATAGGGAGAGGCATAAATGTAGTTAGTAATTATAATACCTTCTAGGATTTTTGTAAGGCTTATATGAAGTAGCATTTATATGTTTTCATACATACAATAAATAAAGTAATTAGTAAATGTAGATCAAGTTATAAAATGCAAAATGTTTTCAAATATCTAATGACTAATATTCTAACAGGAATAATAATTCTTTACAGTCTCYAGAGGCATGCCATGAATTAGAAGAAAGTGTCTGGGGGCTATAAAAATGGTTAAAGTTTAAAATCTCTGCTTGATAATTAAATTGAAACAAGTTAGAAGTGGATTTTTTTTTTTTGCTTTATTGGAAAAGGCAGTTTCAGGTCTTCATGGACTACTATACCACTTGTTTAAATGATTTACAATGATTTAGTGAGCTYCAGTGTACAGCTAGTACTTTTTAGCTAATGCGTGAAATTGCAGATTTCATCTTTGTGTGGTGCCATTTATGGCTTTGGGAGGATTAAAATATGGCTCTTTCTTTGTCTTCAGCTAAACAAAGAGGATGCTGTTCTCTGTTGTTTACAAGGTCACAGATGTAAGCATCTGATACCAATGACAGAAGAACTTTCCCACATTGCATGGGTCTTTATACCATTATCCTACTGAGTGTTTCTTATCTACATATGCAGTTGTTTCTATAAATAAAATTTACCAAAGGCAAACTGTATATGCAGTATTGACACCCGGTTTGTGATGAGACTATGGYTTATGCAAAAGAAATCTTGTTAGTGTTGAAGTCCTGAACTATGTGATTTGCTTGTGTGAGGATTAAGTTATATAAGAGACATCTGTGCCAGAAACATGGTTGGGCAGTGAGAAGATTGTTAAAAACAAAAGACAATGTTAGCTACAAGTCTGATCACATTGTCATTTGTTATTTACAGCAAATGCTACCCACCAGTTTCTCCTTATCTATATTCATGTAGGAAATGAGGTTGCACAATTACTTARGGAAAAATCCATATTTGTACATTAAATATGTGTCATGTGCAATGAATCCAGAAATGTARATGGGATTAAGGCACTTGATTGCGTTTGATATTAGCATGTTGAGTTAACATATTATATAAATTGAACTATTTATAACAAATTTGAATGAATTAATAATCTTCATGTTATTAGAATTGAGGCCTATGCTGTTTTAAAATCATTTTTATTCATTATATAGTGTAATACATTCTCATTAATCACATCAAGAGCTCACTTTTTTCTCAGCAACTTGCCACCTCTACACATCAAGCATTACAACACACACACACACACACACACACACATGCACGCATGCACACACACAATCAATCACATACTCACACCTACATATGCATTCACATACCAATTTGGTTTTGAGATGGTATGATTTAGTTTAAATGAAGTGACAATAATCTGTTGTTTTATAATTTTGTGATATTCTTTGGGAATTTCAAGCATACATAAAGTTAATTAGGTGCTAAAGTTGTACCTCCAGAACCACCATCAAGAGCCTAGCATAGTGATTTCTAATTRTCATTCCATCACTCCTGCCCTGACGGTCAGAGACCAGCAGATATCAGGGACTCACAATCCAGTCAGTCTAATAGAAATAGCTACTCATTCCCAGGTTCAATACGAGACCTTTCTTTGCCCAAAAAAAGTGCACAAAAAGTGATTAAGCAAGACATCCTATTATTAAACACTGGCTTTCACATATGTCTTTATYGGCACACCCCTCCAATGTCCCAGCCTGATATACATCACTTAATTTTCATGGGTCTCACTTACATAGTATCATATACAGGACACTCACTAGTTTAGTGAAACTGTTTTTACATAATTTGTTGAAAACATGGGGGGAATTTTCAAGGTTCTCAGTTAATTTCTCCAGGCCAACTCTCATCTYTGAGGTCCGGTTTGCCCAACTGCACAGGGTGAGGGTGACTCTTTTGTGTTTAGTTTTCTAGGAAGTGAAAGAAATGGAACCTTGGCCAGGTAACCAAAAAGAATATGGTATAGAGGCAATTCATTTCAAAAGTTTTCACATTTAGGATTTATCAAATATTTAATTCCATGTAAGGATTGAACCAAATTATGCTGAGGGTAGCACATATTTAGCCTTTAATGGGTTTTAAATCTGTTGTAACTGAGAAATTGGGTAAACAGCTACCACTTTAGCTTAGAAATAAATAGGATAAGAAAAGTTAAAAGAGATGGCTGGGAAGAAAAAGTAATGTATGAAGCAAGTTTCCCACATGTGCTCAGAGGCCCTAGGAAGCATAGCACAGCACGATATCTAACATTGTGGAGAGGAAAGGTTTCAAAATATTTCAATCATATTCCCATCATAATATTTGAACACGGGTAACAATTTGTGCCATTGTTAGTAAGAGTGGAGATCTCAGCAACACCAACTGGTCAAGAATATACAGTCAACAAAAGATCCACACTAGCTGCTACTGGATTTTGAGCCTATTATCTCAACTCTGTAATAAAGGTCATTGTAACAAACCATATCAAAGGACACAGCCAATATGAACAATGCTATTGGAGCCAAATAAGACTGGGTAGCAGATTCCCAAGGAGGAGTGTACCAGCATGTGGCCAGCGGTGAAAGGCTGGGAGTTAAGATCAYCAGAGAGACTCCAGGAGAACTGGAGAAAGAATTTGTAATCCTCAACAACCCCCCCCCAAATATTCAAATCTCGCTAATAAACTTAGATGTTTTAGAAATAAAACTCTGTGAGTACATACCCATTTGTGACATTTAATGAAAATTAATCACACATGCCTTTTATCTCTTTTAAATACAATATGATTATACTATATATCACTCTCCACACCACTCAATTAAATTATATGACCAAAAGTTTTTGAGCCAAATATTGCCACCCTTCTAGTTTGTCTTTTTTTCTGGATATTTTCACCCTTGGAATCCTGTTGAATGCAGCTTGTGTAACTAACTACCTTTGTTTTTCTGCTTCTTAGGTGATTTCACCCAAATTCTTGGTTTAGACAAAAAAGGACCTCTGCATGCTGATGTCTCCCACAGTTTTCTGCAATTCAGAGATCTCTTGAAAAACTCAACCTAGTATATCCAGCTGTTTTGTCCACATATGTTCATAATTCTAGTAAGTATACAAAATACTGTCTCTATCCAAATCTGCTAATCCTCCTGCTTCAAATACAATGAAGACATGACTTTACCTTCCCAGGCTGAAAGACCAACTCCCTCACCCTCACCAAATTCTTCTTACCTTCTCATCTTGACTCACCTGACAGCAAAACCCTTTCATTTTACCTTCAAAATATACCCTAGATCATTGTTCTGACCGTGATAGATATAGRTACTGCATATACTATCCAACCACTAGTACCTGATTGGTTTCCACAGATTTTTCCTTGCTTTGCCAGCATGTGCCTTTGTGCTGTTCTCTTGTTTAAATGAAAGAAGCCAGAGTATAAATCTTCTCTATTGAGAAGCCTTTCAGGAAAACATTCCAATATAATGTTACTGCCAAAATCTCCTGAATTCCAAACAGGCTTAACGCCATCGCAGGACCTCACAGACTAGCTTCAGATTCTCTCTCAGTTTACAACAGGTACACTGGTTCCTTAGTACTGCCMAAGGTACCAAACAAAATCCACTCAGAAATTGATAATAGCTTTAATCCTTACCTAAAATGTGCTTTTCCTAGATGTTATCCTGAGTCGCTCCTGTAATTATTTACATATGTATTTGATCAATACCCTTTAAATTTATATCATTGGTAACATTTTTAGCATTATCATGCTTATCACTGAATATCTTGTTCCATTGTCTAGTGCTTTTTTTGTATCTTTTGGGTTTATTATGCTGTAGCATAGGGACGTTCACTTACTTATTTATCATGTAACAACTCCYCCCTTTGTTAGATTTGTGTAGGCACTATAAGATCATGAACTTTCTCTATCTAAAATAGAGCCCTCAAGGTCTAGCAGAATTTTTGGTCCAAAGTAACCACTCAAAAGCTATTGGACAAAGGGGTGATATTGATCTATGTTATGTGTTCTCTAGCCATCTATTTGTAATTTAATCTCCACTAATTTATAGTATTTTGATWGCATAAATGAYACTTTTCTGTGAGGTTTGTAAGCTGAGTTATAACACACTTTTGCCAAATTTCAAAACTATAATTATGTTTGTGTGTGGAGAGTAGACTATCTGCATATGCAGGGAATGACCAGAGAAGAGTCTAGAAAAGGCTTTCAGGTGTCTTATTCTATTGTTTCTAAACTAATTAATTTGAGATAGGATTTCTCAGTGAATTTGAGCTTGGCTGGTTTCCCAGTAATCTTTCTGTATCTGCCCTCTAGAGTCCTAAGGTTTTAGGGATGTTAGAGGCCATGCCCAGATATTTATGAGCATTGGGAATTAAACTCAAGTCATTATGCTTGTAAAGAAAAGTCTTTTATCTACTAAGCCTGAAAGGAAAAGTATATATATGCACTTCCTAGTAGTAGACACAATACATATTATATACATCTACAGCTTTTCTTATTGAAWTATCATTGCCCCCTACCAGCCAGAGGGCTCTTTACTACTTAAATTGCAAAGCAGTTTTATTCATTTCTACATCACTACAAAGTTAAAAGACGGGTTTTTATGGTCCCTTGCATTTTGCTGGACTTTAATATATTGTTAATAAATCTTTTATAGGAATGGGTAATAAGGCAATAATAAGGTAATAAGGATGACAAGAAAACATATTTTAGAATGATCAGAAATAAACAATTTTCTTTACCACTTCAGAATTTGCTGACTAATTTTTAACATCAAAACCCATATATGCCGGGCGGTGGTGGTGCACGTGGGAGGCAGAGGCAGGCGGATTTCTGAGTTCAAGGCCAGCCTGATCTACAGAGAGAGTTCCAGGACAGCCAGGGCTACACAGAGAAACCCTGTCTCGAAAAAAACAAAAAAAAAAACCCATATATAATATATCCTTGTGAAATAGAAGAAATAAAATAATGTCTAAGTGTTTGGATTTTTATTAACAATGTTGATATAATCTGCAATATATACAACACATAAAACACAACTATTGTATCAAATATCATCAAGATATATGACACACATTATAAATATATTTTCAACAGAGCCAGATTCATTCTTTTCAACATAAAATCTTTGGATATGTCTTCAGATATATGATGCTAAAACCACCATTTTTTCATTATTATCATCTCCTCTTCCTTCTCTCTCTCTCTCTCTGTAGGTTGTTTCCTTTCCTAGTTGACTTTTTTCTCCTGAAATCTGGCATTGTAGGCCTCATCACTTGACAAGTTTATATTTGCTCACTGAGTGTCTTCATTCATTTGTAAGATTTTATATACTGGTTGTTCTCTATTTATATCTCAAGTCAAACTTCTTATCTAATCCATGTCTCATACATCTCTTTCCTGTTTAATATATGTTTCTGGACACATCAAAAGCATCTCAAATTTAAAATATTTAGAAGAAAACCATTATTTTCTTCTGCTGCTCACTTGTTCACATATCTGTCTGTATCATCTCTTTTCACTATATTAAAATATGTTAGATTTTTAGACTTTCAGGAACAGATCAAAAATCTTCTATCTTTATTCATATCTCATTCATCAGCATTCACTGTATTTCAAGTTATATCTAACTTTGTCCACTTCTTTCTATTTTTACTGTTATCAGTCATGACTGAGATAGTGCCATTCTACTCTAGATTACTATGTGTCTTCTCATCAGATTTCTTCAATCTGTTTCCAGAATGTTCTGCTGCATCAATGATTCTACAGTTAAACTTTGTCTATCATTTTCTTACATCTGCAGAATGACTTTCACTTGCAAATCACATTAAACATTAGGAGATCCAACAGAATCAGGTTCTTCTTTAGTTTCACAAGCCAATGCTGTGTCTCCATCCCTCCCATTCTTTATATCTTAGTCATCTTTCCATTTGAATATCTTTTCACTTTTTTTGTAACATTTTTTTAATTCATTAGGTGTTCACAGATGCCATTGCTTTAAGTATTGACTTGTAAAATCTATGAATATCAGGAGCATACATACCRTTTATAGTCTTAAGTATTCAATTCTCAAGAGAAAATCTCTTATATATCCTTATAATGTTATATATAACATATATAGAGAGTTATTTGGCTATAATGACTTCTTCAAAATAGACAATGACAAAAATTAATGCGCATCATTGTGCAACCTTTTCAGATCTTTCCCACCTAATAGGGGAATTTTGTTTGAAAGAGCCAAATATTTTTGTCTATATAACAGAGATAGGAGTACTTAAATATGTATACCATATCTCATTATATATGACCTTTCTAAAGCAACTCTATAAAATTAGATCGAATGCCCAGCTTCATATTTTTGATAGGTCATTTCTAGACTCATACTCTAGTATACAAGCTATCCATATTTTGTTGTTGACTTTACCTACTTATTCTCATGATCACTCTTTAATGACCATAAGAATAAACACTGATTGTGTGTCTTTGATCTTAGGAAATTCAGCAGACATTTTGAAATTGTTCAGACAATTTCACCATGAGAAAACTAACACTCTTATTCCCTTCATTTTGTCTAAATTGCTGAATTATAAAATATGATCCACATAATTCACACATAGAAACTTGTGTATAYAAGCACCTCATTATCTTGGAACATGTGGCTATTGGTGGAATTTTAATTTTAGTGTTCGGTACTAGTCGCAGAGTTCTCTGTTGCTATGGAAACAGTTGAAGGAAACAGTGTAATACCTGTGTTGAGAAATGAAATTCAAGGTATAGTCGCTGTGTGTCCAAACTAGTTTTTCAAATTCTGATGAAGTCTAAAACCATCATTTTTCCTAAAGATGAAAGTTAATGGCAGAAATTCTTGAAGACGTATTACCTGTGTTTAAAATGTAGTACTTGGATGTTCATTATCGTCAAACAATTTTTTCTTTATATAGTTTTTTATTAGATAATTTCTTTACTTGCATTTCAAATGTTATCACCTTTCCTAGTTTACCCTCCAAAGAAAACCCCCACCCCATCCCTCCTCCCCCTTCTCACCAACACATCCATTTCTATTCCCTTGTCCTGGCATTCCCCTATATTGGGGCATTGAGCCTTCTCAGAAGCAAGGGCCTTTTCTCCCTTTGATGTCCAWCAAGGCCATTCTCTGCTACATATGCAGCTGGAGCCATGGTTCCTCCATGTGTACTCTTTGGTTGGTGGTTTAGTCCCTGGGAGCTCTCGGGTTACCAGTTGGTTCGTAATGTTGTTCCTCCTATAGGACTGCAAACCCCTTCAGCTCCTTCAGTCCTTTCTCTGTCTCCTCCATTGGGGACCCTATGCTCAGTCCAGTGGTTGGCTGAGAGCATCCACCTCTGTATTTGGTGGCACACCCTGGTAGGATCTGGTGAAAGAAGCAGAGGCAGGAGGTCAGCCTGTTAAACAATTTAAAACTCTTGTTTGGTCATGATGGTGACATCCAACATAAATCCAATGAAAGAAACAACCATTAATCTGTTATTTTTTTTAACTAGTAATGCAGAATTTGCTGTTGGAAACTTGGGATGAATTTTTCTTCATCCTAGGAATTTAAGCTGTAACAAATAAGTATCACAATAGCTATACCAAGTTTCTTCTCAGAATGGTAGTTCAAGTTTTTTGAGCCACATCACTGTGGAATTTTTATTTTTAGATCAGAGATAGAGGGCTGATTACTATGAATTTTATTGTAAGATTCCTACATTGTTTTGAAAAGTCTCTGGATGACCAAGAAGAATGGCAGAGAATAATTTGTCTTCACTTATCTACAGGGTTTTGCTTGAGTTTCAATAACAAAAGAGATTATGTTGGGAATACGAATAGCCCTATTCAATTTAAGATATTTGAAAACATATTTTATGTTGATGATAATAAGTGTGGCACATATCATCAAAATTCATTCAGTGGGAAAATTGTTTTTCTGCATTGTTAAGCACTTTACTAATAACTATTAATGTTAGAAGTTGTAAATTATTTCCTGCCAAACTTGTATGCCTATCACTCCTGCATTCAACACTGCTTTGTAATGTTCAAACATTCTTCTTACTCATCCTTGAAATTCATATTACATAATAAATGTCACATAGCTTGTACATCCCAGGAAATTTACACAATCTTCTTTACATTGCATCAAGGTAAAAAAAAACTGCATTATTTCATGTTTTGCTTTGTTGGCTGTTATGGAAATCTAATTCAGACTCTTGAAATGGTCTGGTCAACTAGTGTACCACTGAGCTATAGCCCAGATCTTTAAAGAAGACTGCTATTATAACTGAATAACTAATATATTCTCAGTGATGAAAATTTGGAAAGAAATTGAAGTCTGAATAAAGTTGAGATAAAAATGAAAATTGGACACAATCCCATCACTCACTAATTTTCAAAAGTATTTAGGGTTCTGTGTTTGAAGGATTTTTACTTCATTAAATAGCTTGTATCCTAGGAAGCTCTCTTTCACATGTATATCTGCCATATATTACATTTGCTTTTCTGTACTCCAGATGAACAACAACAAAAACAACAATAACAACAAGAAATTAATGTAAAATAGTCAAGGTTAAGACACTGTTTCACTTGGTGACAAAACAAAGCACAAAAATTCCCCAACYTTTTCAGTTCTTTATTTTTGCCTATAATATCAGTCACATTATTTCTCCATGAATATGGATGCTARAAGTGTCCCTGAATAGTATGTATACAGTTAAAACTCATGTTCCTCATTTCATTTTCAGGTTATGAATATTCTGACCACATGGATGGATCTAACTCAACACTTTCTGGGGACCTTGTTATTTTTTAGAGAATATATCTAAATTGCTGCCTAATTGCTTCAATGAACCACTCAACACCAGACATCATTTGACTGTACCTATTGGAAATCTGAGTTTCCTCCATCATGATGTCTTTATTAGCTTGAATTCCTTTCCTAAAATGGTCCTTCTGTTGATCTTGTCAGTCCTACTTCTGAAAGAAGATGTACGAGGGAGTGCACAGTCCAGTGAGAGGAGGGTGGTGGCTCACATGCCAGGTGACATCATCATTGGCGCTCTCTTCTCGGTCCACCACCAACCAACTGTGGACAAAGTTCATGAGAGGAAGTGTGGGGCAGTCCGCGAGCAGTATGGCATYCAGAGAGTGGAGGCCATGCTGCATACCTTGGAAAGGATCAATTCAGATCCCACACTCTTACCCAACATCACACTAGGCTGTGAGATAAGAGAYTCCTGCTGGCATTCTGCTGTGGCCCTAGAACAAAGCATTGAGTTTATAAGGGATTCCCTCATCTCTGCAGAAGAGGAAGAAGGCTTGGTACGCTGTGTAGATGGCACTTCTTCCTTCCGCTCCAAGAAACCCATAGTGGGAGTCATTGGGCCTGGCTCGAGTTCTGTGGCCATTCAAGTCCAGAACTTGCTCCAGCTTTTCAACATACCTCAGATTGCTTACTCTGCAACTAGCATGGATCTGAGTGACAAGACTCTATTCAAGTACTTCATGAGGGTTGTACCTTCAGATGCCCAGCAAGCCCGAGCCATGGTAGACATAGTGAAGAGATACAACTGGACTTATGTCTCAGCTGTGCACACAGAAGGTATGTGACTCCCTCTACATACATTAAAGATGTCTTCTGATACTTTCCAACTTATCAGCTAAATATTAAACTTTTGCATGGTTAAAATGTTTCTCACCATTTTAGGTGTTTTGATATGCTTTAACTTCACCAGAATGATAAAAGATAAGGATATTTAAGCTAACATAATCATTTATGTRTCTATTAATTTGTGAAATAGCAAGATATATTTTCAATATGTATTGTACAATTTCAAATTCTGGTGACAATGGCTTTTGATACTTATTTATAAATATTTTTCAGGTTTTTTGGCTGTTCAATGAGCAGCTCACATCTTTAGTATTCTATCATTGATCTCCTTTTGCTTTTGATAGTCAAAAGGAAATAGACATAAATATACACAGTAAGGAATGTGGCTTAGTATGTTGTTATGGAGCATTTTCAAACCACGTAGACTTAAAAATATTTGTTATATAGAATGCATAATCAAATCTTCAATAATAAAAGCAATTAAAATTTATGCTTGTGTTGAATATATTTGGGACATAATTTTAATAAAATATATAATACTTTGAAATTCATTGGTTTTTTTTACATCAAAAGTATAATAATAAAGGGAAATATCTAAACCATACTTTATAAAGTAACAATTATTTTTTGTTAGAAACAGCACCTTGCAATACTTTGAAATATGCAACTTTTCAATCTTTTGGTTTGTCTGAGGCTATTGAAATATATTTATATTGACCTACAGGAATTGTGTGATCTAAATATTCTGCTAACAGTTTTGCTAAGGAAACAAATTCCACATACTAAGCACAATAGAATTCTGAATAAGACAGAAAATACTCCTTAAATCTTATGGAAACTCTTAGAAGAGAGAAGACTTAAAAATCTTTGATAACTTATCAGTTGGGCACAAACTTTCATACAATACAAGATATGGTGAATAGTTATTAAGAAATTAGTGAACTGACTGGTTGAAGTTTTCTACAAGTCAGAAGTGCTTACCCAATTAAGATATGGCAGATTCCAGTAATCAAGTAACATGATAACATGCATTTTACTATATAGCCCCTCAGTCATTATATATAGACCAGTACAAATAAAAGCAGTAAACTAGGCTTCCAGACTAATTGATAWCCCATTCTCTCTGGAAGTTTTTATTTACAAATTTATAGTTTACTTGTAGATATGTTGATGTGTCTGAGTAGTAAAATGTCTGGACTGAAACTTCTTTGTTGTTGTTTTTTCCTTTTCTGAGAGAACACTATGTTCCTTTTACTTTCAGGGTCTTGCCCATTGCCAATTGTTTGATGCTCATCAAACCCTGCTTACCTTCCTTTTCCTTTTCTCTATTATAATATTGATATTTTTCTTGGAAAAAATTCCAGTTATATTTGATTCTCACAACAATCTAGTACTTTGTCTCTCTAGATATTTTATTCCAATTTTAAGAGGTAAAATCTATAATGAGCTTGAATAATTAATTTATATATACCTGATAGAAATTTTAGAGCCAGGACTATAACACGTAGCTATTAACTTAGAGTTTTATAAGCCATTATAATTTAAGAGAATTCAATGCTCTAATGCTCTGGGTATACACTCAGGAAACATGCATTCGTTAAAAGCAAATATTTTTGAGTCCTTTGGATAGTTCTATATATCAAAATCTTCTATGGATTTTTAGTCTGGCAAARAAGATGAAGCATTCACAAATGCTCATGTAACCATAACTCAATGTGACAGAAAATTACAAATAATGTCTCTAAAGTACATTGATGGAGGATAACACTACCTTCTGTTCTGTGATGTGGGAAGCCTGGTGGAGAATTTGCTGTTCTAATTTTAACAGAGAGATTACTGATGCTTGTTTAAAAACAAAATTCAAACCCAAAAATTGATGAGTTTCAGTCAAAGATATGATAAATGAGAAGGCAGGAGCTCATTTCACATTTCTGAAATGTAAGTGCCCGCACACCATGAAGAAAAGCACATTCAACATTGTGCTCCGAGGACAACTAATTATTACCTTTGTATTTTATAAACTTCAATTGTTGTTTTAGTCCAAATTGGCACCATAATACTAAATAAGTAATATAATAAAATATATTCATAAAGACATTGTTATACACCTATTAAAATGAAAGGCATGTTATGTTGCTAATGACATAATTCATCTTTAAGGTCATTTTAACTGAAAAACAAGGTGAAGTTCTTAATATTTGATATTCGATGTGAACTACTTGCTTATATTTCCATAGAAATGCTAACCATAARTAGCAAAAATTTAAAAATTCTTATTATTAGATGAAATCTAACTCAATAAGGGGCTATGAAAGGATGGAAAGATATAATTTTTATGGGTAAATTTTGTATGCAGTCATTTAATGGTCTATGATATATAAAGTGCCTATTATGATATATTATTTAGAATAAAGTATTTTCTTTGTTTTTAATTTCTATTGATATAGTGTAATACAAGTAGGATTTGAGGGCTGTAGGTTTGAATATTCACACATAAAAGAATTAGATTTTATAATGTACATTTTTCTGATGATTTCAGAATGAACTTTGATTAAAAAAAAGAATCTGTGTAGTGAGTATATTTGTCATAATTCCTTATGGTTCATTCATGTAAGAGTGGAGTAGTATGGTTGCTCACAAAGAGAAATAGTATCCACTATGAAAATCTTCTTGAGACAAATAAGATATGTAATATGAGATTGTGTAGAAAGTCCCAATATGATGCCTTTTGTTGTTTCTCTGCAGAAAACTTCTGTGAGATTTCACATGAAACGAAAATGTCAGYTAATGTTCCATTCTACCTATCTGTTCACATGTATCCTCATCTATCCATCYGTTATCTATCTACCCATAACCTTCTCTGTACACATCTCTATTTCCATCTCTCACTAGACTGGGATAATTCCCTGTAGTTCCAGACTGATCACATTCCAGACCTCTGTATTTATTCTGGTAATCTTATAATTCTCCCCTTTGTTCAGTTGACTATTCCTCTTTTTTGAAAATATAGAAACTTYCAAATGCTTTCAGGGATCTATCAGTTCTAAAAAGATAAACTATTTTCTAAAGCACCTTTTCTTCAAATTATCAAGTTACTTTCCATTTAAAAATGACAGTTGTGTATCACGTAATTCTTTGGCAATGATCACAAATTGTTCCTTCTAGAAAATGTTATCCATGCTTWCAGAAAAGTAGAGGAGACCAGGGGTTCAGATTAATATTGTGTTTCTACTTGTATTTGCTGTGATTTACACTACCTATAAAATAAAGGAATTAATATGTCCAGTGACTTACAATATGTAAGACGCTACAGCTAGGATTTCTAGGCAATGGAATTTATAATACAGACCAAATGAAGAAGATAAAGATTGTATTCTTGAAGGGCAAGACAAACTG
>BDUI01002543.1:94170-105604 GCA_002335545.1 Apodemus speciosus | reverse complement strand
CCAAATTCTTACATGACTGGTCCATCATGTGACCCTCTCATGGCAATTCTCTTCCTTCCCTCCCTTTCCAAAGCCTGGGAATACTAGAAGACCTGCCTCTGTCTGTCCTACCCAGCCATTAGCGATTATTAGCATTTATTTACCAATCAGAGCCAACTGTGGACAGGATCCCTCAGAGTCTTATGTGCAGATATTCATGTAAGCAGTTTAGCAGATCAAAATTAACATTTTAGCACAAGCAGCATTAGGTCAAGCCCACTTAAAGACTCTTTAATCATCAGGAAGAACATACAGAGATGTTCAATATGTTTAGGCATTAGGAAAATGCAAATCAAAACTACTATAACTTTCCATCTTATACCTGTCAGAATGGCTAAGATAAAATACTCCAGTGACAGCACATGCTGACAAGGATGTGAAAAAAGGGAAATCTCCCTCCATTACTGGGGGTGCAAACTTTTACAGCCACTTTGATCAGGTTTGATAGGGGAATGGGCAGAGGGAAGAGGGCTTATGGGACTTATGAGGAGGGGGGAACCAGGAAAAGGGAAATAATTTGGAATATAAACAAAGAATGTAGAAAAAAACAGAAATTAAGCTATCCACCCAGCAGCGTGGAGGAGACAGCCAGCAGAAAGAAAGAAAGAAAGAAAGAAAGAAAGAAAGAAAGAAAGAAAGGAAGGAAGGAAGGAAGGAAGGAAGGAAGGAAGGAAGGAAGAAAATCAATGTGGTGGTTTCTCCAAAAATTCAAAATAGATCTACCTCAAGACCCACCTTTATCACTCCTAGAAATATACTGAAAAGATGATCCACCATATCACAAATACATTTATTCAATTATGTTCATAGTAGCTTTAGTCATAAGAGCCAGAAACTGAGAACAACCTAGATGTCCCTCAAACAAAGAATTGATTAAGAAATTTGGGACATTTATACAATGGAATATCATTCAGCTATTAAAAACCATGACATCATGCAATTTGCAGGCAAATATATGGAACTAGAAAATATTATCCTGAGCAAAAAAGTACAGGTTAACCTTGCTACAATTTGCACACCCTAAGCTAAGTATCAGGGAAGGCCTAAAGGAGGATACTTGACAGTCACTTAGAAGGGGAAATAAAATAGTCATCAGAGGCAGATAGAATGAGTAGGAAACTGAATAGGAGATAGATGTGGGAAGGGGAATAGAGGTAGAGATCTGATGTGCATTCTGTGGAGGAGGCACAGGAGGGCTGGAAGAGAAAAAGGACATCAGTGGTGGTGGTGGGRATCTCTGAAAAGAGACATGGGATATTGGAGGCTCCCAGAAATGTATTTGTGTAACCCTAACTGAGACTTCTTGAAGCAAGGAATATAGAGGCTGGTGTGGCCACCTCCTGTAGCCATGTCCAGGAAAGAAATACCAATCCCCCACAAAACAGGAACCCAAAATTCATTCTGCATGCAAGATGTGCAGGGATAAATATAAGGCAGAGATTGAGAGGGTGGCCAAACAATGATTCACCCAAATTGAGATCCACCCTATTGGAAAGAACCAACCCAAGACACTATTAATGATATTCAACTATGTTTGCAGACATAAACCTAGCATAATTGTCCCCCAAACTGCTTTATCCAGGAGCCGATGAAAACAGAAGCAAAGACCCACAGCCAAACATTGGGAAGAACTCATGGGCACCACAAGGACACCACAAGACAGTCTATAGAGTCAACTAACCTGGACTTATGGTGGCTCTGAGAGACTGAACCACCAACCAAAAAGTATGCAAAGGCTAGACCTACCTAAAGCACCCTAYACATATGTAGCGAATGTGAAGCATGGTCTCATAAGGGCCTCTCACAATTGGAGTGGGGGCTGATTCTGACGTCATTGCCCACCTTAGGATCCCTTTTCCCTAGCGGGATGTTCATGTCTGGCCTCAGGGGGAAAAGATATGCCTAGTCCTCCTGCAACTTGATATGCCAGGGCAGGTTGGTATCAACGAAGGTATCCACTTTCCCTTCAGAGAAGAGAAGGGGAGAGTGGAATAGAAAGAGGGTGTTAGGGAACACTGGTAGAAAAGGAGGGACATCTGCAATCAGAATGTAAAGTAAATGATAAATAAATAAATAAATAAATAAATACTAAAACAATAGTAAATTCATAAAAATTAAGAGAGTTCCCATGGTCATGGTGTTTCTTCACAACAATAGAACACTGACAAAGATAAATAGTGTGTGCAAAACTTCTCAAAATACTTGTAAATGAAATCCAACAACATATTAGAAACATCACTCAATATGAACAATTGGATTGTCAGGATGGATCAACATATGCAAATTATTTTTTTATACAGAACATAGAAAAATAAACTCCAGAGGAAAATGTACATTATCATATAAAGAGTTACAGAAAATATCTCTAACAAAGTCTAACATCTCTTCATATTACAAATCCTGAAGAAACTAAAATGGGAAGAAAAATCATCCCAACCTACTAAAAGAATATTGTTAAGAAGCCTTAATYCWAATAAGATCAAGGAGGAGTATACAAGAGTGTTTGGAAGGAAGAAAAGAGAAGAATAAATGATGCAATCATATTATAATCTCAAAAATATAGGATATAATAAAATAGCCTTGTTAACTAAGAATTAAGACAGAATAAGTAGGGTTAGAGAAAAAACTAAACTAAACTAAAATAAAAATATATACATATACATATGTATTTGTTTTACATATACATATATGYATACATATATATGTATACACATGTGTGTGAGTGTGCATGTGTTTKAGTGTGTGTGTGTGTGTGTTAGACAAATCTGTAGCAATATTAAACTACTAATTCAAAGCATATAATGTAAAATTAGGAAAAAGGCATAGGTATCCACTTCCATTTGATCTTCAAAATAGTGCTTGAAATATTAACTAGAAAAATAGGTTCACCCCAAAAAATGAAATAGAAATTAAAAATACATAGGAAGATAAATCAAATYATCTATTTGTAGACAATATGATCTTATATTAAGAGATACTAAAGATGTCACCACAAACTATTAAGATTGATTAACATTTTAGCCAAGTAGCAGGATACAAAACCAACATGTAAAAAACAGCTTTTTTCTTACAAACCAAAAGTGAATATGCTGAGAAAAAATAAAGCTCTGTTATTCATAAAAGCTTTAAAACTGCCTGGGAATAAACAAAACCCAGGATGAGAAAGTCTATCAAAGTGAAAAATTCTAAATTAATGAAAAGACACTAAATGATAAAAACGATTCACTGTCATATGGATCAGCAGAATTAATATCACAAAACTGGTATCAGATTAAAACTAATCCACAGACTTACCACAGTAGCCATCAAAATTCCAATGACATTCTCCACAGAACTAAAAAAAAAAATTCATAAAATTTATACAGAAGCAATAAGGCCTTATGAAACTAAAGCAATCCCTAGCAATGACTAAATTTCTAAAAATGGTAGAAATATCACAAACCTAATTTCAAAATATAATACTGAGCTTTATATACTAGCATGGAAACAGAGAGACCGAAGGAATAAATTGTGGACAGTTTAAACATACAGAGCTACAGATTCCTGATTTTGACAGTGATGGCAAATGCCCAAACAATAGGGAAAGACAGTCTATTCAACAAAGGATGCTGAGAAAGCTTTTACTTGGGGAAGAATGGAAACAGGTGCCCATCTCATATCCTCCTCAGATTAAATCCAAATGGAACCTTCTTTCATATCAGCCCTGGTGTATGAGACAGAGGAAACACTAAGATATGGCTACAGGCAAGCCCTCCTGAAAAGAGGCCCAGAAACTCAGGAAATAATTTCAAAGTACCTGCACTGCAGAGAAGTCAACTAACTGAATGAAGCCTGCATATGGCAATTTTCTAGCTGTATATTAGCCAACAAGTAATATCTAGAACATTTAAAGAATTAAAAAATAAAACACACAAAAATAAGCAATCAATAAATGGGCAAATGTGAACTTACCATCTTTAAGAGATTTAATACAAATGGCCAATGAACCAATGCAAAATCTTGTTAATTTTAGAACTCTGGATTAAATTTTTCATGATAATATTTATCACCCATAAAAAAGAAAAGCAACATTTGTTTATTTTTCCTTAGTGGGGGCTTTGTTCATTTTGTTATCTCTATCTTGGCTGAATAAAATGTACTACTTATTTTTGCAGTGCTTATTAGATCAGGGACAAAACACATGCTAAGTTAAGTTCTTGACCACTGAGCTATGTTCCCCAGCCCAGTGTTCTTAAGACAGAGACAGCCCTGTCTGACCTTGAACTTGCCAGTTGTTCTGTTTGATCGTCCATAGTTCTAGGATCATATTGGCATCCTATATTGCCTGCTATGCTTTCTCTTTTGGAATAATTTGGTTTCAGTCTTGTTTTTTCTCTTTCTTACCTCATCTTTAAACAGAATTATTGCTGTTTTTTAAAGGTATGCTCATTTTTTTCATATTGGCATTGCCATTAAACCCTAATTTTTAGACCCCTACTCTTTTGAGARGAATTTAACTTTTACAAATGTTTCTGTGAAAGACTATCAAACACTTATTAACTTTTCCATTAATCTTGACAGGATATTTAAACATGTATCTGTAAAGATCTTCTTGATAGGCTGTAGCGTGACCTCAAGTCTACTCAGTGACTAGGTGCCTGTACTCACCTTTTATTTATCACTTGAAAACAAAAGCAAAATGTAGTTCTGAAGCAGTGAAGGATGTGAAACCTCACAAAGTGAATAGTTTGAAGAGTAAAATGAAAAGCCAAATACTGGAAATTATTTTAAGAATCTTCTATTGGTATACTGTAGGCTGAGGAATGGATTCTGACATTATTGAGGGGGGGGGGAAACTAATCTGAGGCTGTATGTTTCATTAATGGGTCTGTTCTTGGAAGGGGTCAGACACTTAAAATTTCCTGGCACTTAGAAATTGTATTTATGAAGAGGACAGGGGACTAGAAGCTCCAGCAAGATGGCCACCAAGTAGAATGCTAAGCGTTCCCAGTTTGAATGGGGAAATCTTGATGACCCCTAGGAAGATCAACTTTGAATTTCACAGTGGAGTCTATCTACTTGCAGAGTTCCTTTTCTACAGAACTGCCAGGTTGCCTATTGCTCTGCAGCTAGATGACATAGTAGTTACAGCCTGTGTCACAACAATCAATTGTCACTCTTACAGATGAAATAAATTAATGTCTCCCATCTTTGTGTTGCATCTGTGACATTCATAGGGGCCACAGACCAGTGTTGGACATCCTTTTCCCAACTCAACAATGAGATCATCAGCTTTTCCTGGACTGTATCAGAAATATATTCTTTATTTATTATACTTCCTTCTATATCCTTTATTAGTAGTCATTCTTCAAGAGTCAGTTTTTTCCTAAATTAGCCAAAAGCTTGAGACTGATGAAAATTATAGTAGATATAGTATCTAAACAATAACTCAATTGAAACCAATGATTGAGCATGGATACGCAATTCTGTATTGTATAAAGCCCAAAATACAATTAGRCACAGAAATTCAGAGCTAAAGAAAAAGTAACCTTATAGATACCTCAGGACAGCAAAGACTAAGGTAAATTTTGTCACTAATTAAAAATTTTTCAGTATTTTAATAACAATTATTTTACATAAAAATTATAAGATTGGGAGATGGACAACAACTTTTCTGTTAAAGGCACTGGCTGCTCTTCCAAAGGAAGAACATTTGGCTCCTAGTAGTGTCCAATATAATGACACTTGTAATTCCAGTTGCAAGGAATCCAGCAACCTCTTCTGACCCACTGAGGCACTGGGCATACACATTGCACATAGACACACAGGCAGACAAAGCAATTATAAACATGAAATTTAAAAGATCTGTTAGATTCAAATTTTGGTTATGGCCATACATACATTCATTATTATATTGTCTATCTTGTTAATGAGATTNGAATTTAACTTTTACAAATGTTTCTGTGAAAGACTATCAAACACTTATTAACTTTTCCATTAATCTTGACAGGATATTTAAACATGTATCTGTAAAGATCTTCTTGATAGGCTGTAGCGTGACCTCAAGTCTACTCAGTGACTAGGTGCCTGTACTCACCTTTTATTTATCACTTGAAAACAAAAGCAAAATGTAGTTCTGAAGCAGTGAAGGATGTGAAACCTCACAAAGTGAATAGTTTGAAGAGTAAAATGAAAAGCCAAATACTGGAAATTATTTTAAGAATCTTCTATTGGTATACTGTAGGCTGAGGAATGGATTCTGACATTATTGAGGGGGGGGGGAAACTAATCTGAGGCTGTATGTTTCATTAATGGGTCTGTTCTTGGAAGGGGTCAGACACTTAAAATTTCCTGGCACTTAGAAATTGTATTTATGAAGAGGACAGGGGACTAGAAGCTCCAGCAAGATGGCCACCAAGTAGAATGCTAAGCGTTCCCAGTTTGAATGGGGAAATCTTGATGACCCCTAGGAAGATCAACTTTGAATTTCACAGTGGAGTCTATCTACTTGCAGAGTTCCTTTTCTACAGAACTGCCAGGTTGCCTATTGCTCTGCAGCTAGATGACATAGTAGTTACAGCCTGTGTCACAACAATCAATTGTCACTCTTACAGATGAAATAAATTAATGTCTCCCATCTTTGTGTTGCATCTGTGACATTCATAGGGGCCACAGACCAGTGTTGGACATCCTTTTCCCAACTCAACAATGAGATCATCAGCTTTTCCTGGACTGTATCAGAAATATATTCTTTATTTATTATACTTCCTTCTATATCCTTTATTAGTAGTCATTCTTCAAGAGTCAGTTTTTTCCTAAATTAGCCAAAAGCTTGAGACTGATGAAAATTATAGTAGATATAGTATCTAAACAATAACTCAATTGAAACCAATGATTGAGCATGGATACGCAATTCTGTATTGTATAAAGCCCAAAATACAATTAGRCACAGAAATTCAGAGCTAAAGAAAAAGTAACCTTATAGATACCTCAGGACAGCAAAGACTAAGGTAAATTTTGTCACTAATTAAAAATTTTTCAGTATTTTAATAACAATTATTTTACATAAAAATTATAAGATTGGGAGATGGACAACAACTTTTCTGTTAAAGGCACTGGCTGCTCTTCCAAAGGAAGAACATTTGGCTCCTAGTAGTGTCCAATATAATGACACTTGTAATTCCAGTTGCAAGGAATCCAGCAACCTCTTCTGACCCACTGAGGCACTGGGCATACACATTGCACATAGACACACAGGCAGACAAAGCAATTATAAACATGAAATTTAAAAGATCTGTTAGATTCAAATTTTGGTTATGGCCATACATACATTCATTATTATATTGTCTATCTTGTTAATGAGATTMTAGAAACTTTCATTTGGCTTCTGTTTTATGAGATCTCCTATGAAGCATAGGAAAGATTAATAGAATGTGAAATTTTTACCCAACTGATCTACTATTCTAATACTGGCAAATAACCTAAAAGCATCTGTTCTAAAAATAATTGTGTATGTTTCATATCTACACTAATGGGCTGTTTGTTGTTGCCATTGCTGCTATAACTGGCAGAAGGCTGAAAAACAGTTTAATATTCAGTGTAATTGTCTGTATGATGACATTGAGTACACAGGAACCCTGAAGATACAAAATGACCATAGAGGGAGACAGAAATATTTGCCAATTTGATTTTACTGAAAGCTTTTTAATGATTTATATACCACCATGTAGCTCACTTCTTTTCTCTGTATGACCTATTAATGGTAGCTGCATTTAAAAAAATCACCACACTTTTAAGAGAATGTTATTTTTCACATTATAAGACAAGCTACTAAATCCATTATCCATTTTTTGATTCTTTGTCCATGCAATCTATCTCTTTATTTCTCCTCTATTGATGCCACATTAAGAAATTTAATCTGTTTCCTAARTTAGTCTCTAACCACTTTTATTATGTGAAAGGGATTTTATCACTTATAAACTCACCCAAAGAAATAGAGTTCCCTTCCTAAAGTTTTCCATCACACAAATATATGTATGTCAAGAATGTTTACCAGTGAGCTCCTCCTGGCCCTGCTTTGAAGAATTACAGAACAAAATGACTGAAATCAACACAGAGCCTCTCTGAAGCTCAGCTAATTCACACTTTAGGGTGCTGTCCCTAAATTAAGTCATGACTTAAGTTAATTGTAATGCTCATGGTATACAGTGGTCAGAGAGGGAATGATATCTAGTTTATGAAGTTTAGAGATGTTGAAAGAAATCCTTAAAAAAAGCAAACCAATTTCAGGTCCCTGAAAACATATTCTGATGTAAGTAAAAACAGCATGGCTTTTTGTATTAAACTATTTTGTTCATTAATAAGAGAAACTAACTTTATGACACATAATTTGCATATGTTGAATGATCTATATGAGTGTTTGTGTAAAACTTAAACTTTACCATAGATRAAGTAATCTTTAAAAAAAAAAGCAACACTTTTAGATATGAGATGAGGAGAAGGAAGATAGATTGTTAAATCTGTATCAGTCCTCCAACCAATGAAGGGCTAATATGCAATGTGTAAAATGAACTCAAGAAGTTAGACTCCAGAAAACCAAACAACTTTATCAATAAATGGGGAACAGAACTAAACATAGAATTTTCAATTGAGGAAACACAAATGCCTGAGAAGTACCTAAAGAAAGTTCAATATTCTTAATCATCAGGGAAATACAAATCAAAATGACCCTGAGATTCCACCTCACACCAGTCAGCATGACTAAGATCAAAAACTCAGGTGACAGCAGATCCTGGGGAGGATGTAGAGTAAGAGGAACACTCCTCCATTGATGGTGGGATTACCATCTGTTACAACCACTCTGGAATTCAGTCTGGTGGTTCCTCAGAAAATTGGACATTGTACTTACTACCTGAGGACCTAGCTATCCACTCCTGTACATATACTCAAAAGGTGCTCCAACATGTAATAAGGACACATGTCCACTATGGTCATAGCAGTCATATTTATAACAGACATAAGCTGGAAAGAGAAGAGAGGAATGGATAGAGAAACTGGTACATTTAAACCATGGAGTACTACTCTACTCATCTATTAAAAACAATGACTTCATAAGATTCACAGGCAAATGGATAGATCTAGAAAATATCGTCCTGAGTGAGGAAACTCAGTCACAAAAGAACACACATGATATGAACTCGCTCATAACAGTATATTAAGCAAAGAGCATGGAATACCTATGATACAACTCAGAGACCACATGAAGCTTAAGAGTAAGGAAGACCAAAAAGTTGATGCTTTGGTCCTATTAGAAAGGGAACAATATAATCAAGGAAATACAGGAACAAAGAGTAGAACAGAAACTGAAGGAAAGGCCATCCAGAGACTGTCCAACTTGGTGATCCATTCCACATGGAGACACTAAACCCAGACACTATTGCTGATGACAAGAAGTGCTTGCTGACAGGAACCTGAGAGGCTCTGCCAGATCCTCACCAATRTAGATGTCGTTCCTCATAGCCAATCATCGAACTGAGCACAGGGACCCCAATGGAAAAGTTAGGAGTCTGGAGTAGCTGAAGGGGTCTTATCTTGTATCAATGGGAGAGGAGGCCGGTGGTCCTGTGAAGGCTTGATTCCCCAAGTGTAGAGAATGCTAGGGAGATAAGGAAAGTAGACCATTCCCATTGAATCCCTAATGACAAAATCTAGGAATTTCGTTTTCAATTGTAAACTTTTAAATTGAATTATAAACCTCATACATAAAAGTGTCTGAAGCATAAACACACATTAATTTTCATGAATAAATTAGGCATATCAAGAAATAAAACTTACTGTGCCCCAAACACTATGTATGAAGTTTTAAATGCTGCAGCCTCTATTTGACTTTTAATACTGCTAATGAGTTTTGAGTATCTTTGAACTGTCTTCTGTATGCTTTTTGTGCTTGGTGTATTTTGTTCAAACCATAACTTTGTGATAAATGTGTAGCTGTACATGGCTGATGCATCCTTTGCTATAGAATGCTTTCCTCTAGTATATAGCATATATACATAATTCATACATACATGCACACAAATATATATATATATATATATATATATATATATATGTGTGTGTGTGTGTGTGTGTGTGTGTGTGTGTGTGTGTGTGTGTGTCTCAGACATTCGATATTCCTGAGTTGAAAATTCTTTGCTGAGCTCTGTGCCCCATTTTTAATATGGTTCTTTGGTTCTCTACAGTCTAACTTCTTGAATTCTTTGTATATATTGGATATTAGACCTCTGTAAGAAGGCTTTATAAAGATCTTTTCCCAATTTGTTGGTTGCCGTTTTGTCCTATTAAGAGTGTTCTTTGCCTTACAGAAACTTTGTAATTTTATGAGGTCCCATTTCTCAATTCTTGACTTTAGAGCATAAGCTATTGGTGTGCTCTACAGGAAATTTTCCCATGACCATGTGCTCAAGGCTCTTCCCCAGTTTCTTTTTCTATTAGTTACAGTGTGTGTAGTTTTATGTGGTGGTCCTTGATCAACTAGGACTTCAGCATTGTACAAGGAGATAAGAATGGATCAATTTGCATTCTTCTGCTTGCTAACCATCCGTTGAACCAGCACCCTTTTTTTGAAAAGGCTATCTTTTTTCCACTGGATAGTTTTAGCACCTTTGTCAAAGATCAAGTGACCATAGGTGTGTGGGTTCATTTCTGGGTTTTCAATTCTATTCCATTGATCTACCTGCCTGTCATGTACCAATATCATGCAGGTTTTAACACTGTTGCTCTGTAGTACTTGCCTGAGTTCTGCGATACTGATTCCCCCAGAAGTTCTTTTATTGTTGAGAACAGTTTTAGTTATCCTGTTTTTTTTTCTTTTGTTATTCCAGATGAATTTGACAATTGCTCTTTCTAATTCTGTGAAGAATTGAGTTGGAATTTTGATGGGGGATTGCATTGAATCTGTAGATTGCTTTTGGCAAGAGGACCATTTTTACTATATTAATCCTGCCAGTCCACAAGAATGGGAGATCTTTCCATCTTCTGAGGTCTTCTTAAATTTCTTTCTTCAGAGACTTGTTCTTGTCAAACAGATCTTTCACTAGTTTGTTTAGAGTCACACCTAATCATTATATTGTTTGTGACTATTSTGAAGGATGTAATTTCCCTATTTTCTTTCTCAGCCTTTTTATCCTTTTAGTATAGGAAGGCTACAGATTTAATTGAGATCATTTTCTATCCTGCCACTTTGCTGAAGTCATTTATCAGCTGTAGGAGTTCTCCTGTGGAGTTTTTTGTTTCTTTGGGTTTTTTTGTTTTGTTTTGTTTTGTTTTGTTTTGTTGTTTGTTTTGAGAATTTGACTTCTTCCTTTCCAATTTGTATCCCTTTGAACTCCCCTTGTTGTCTACTTGCTCTACATAG
>BDUI01002543.1:81878-92645 GCA_002335545.1 Apodemus speciosus | reverse complement strand
TGTATCCATTCCTCTGTTGAGGGACATCTGGGTTCTTTCCAGCTTCTGGCTATTATAAATAAGGCTGCTGTGAACATAGAGGAGCATGTGTCCTTATTACATGCTGGAGAAACCTCTGGGTATAAGTCCAGCATGGTTTAGAAGGGTTCTCTAGTAGTATTCAGGTTCAGTTGTCTGAGGAAAATCCAAACTAATGTCCAGCGTGGTTTTACCAGCTTGCAATCCCACCAGCAGTGGAGGAGTATCACTCTTTCTCCACATCCTAGCCAGCACCTGCTGTCTCCTGAGTTTTTGATCTTAGTCATTCTGACTGGTGTGAGATCAAATCTTAGGGTCATTTTGATTTGCATTTCCCTGACGACTAAGGATGTTGGACATGTCTTTAGGTGCTTGTTAGCCATTCAATGTTCCTCAAGTGAAAAGTCATGTTTAGCTCTGTACCTCATTTTTAATAGGGATATTTGGTTCTCTGGAGTCTAACTTCTTGAGTTCTTTGTATATATTGAAAATTAGCCCTCTGTCAAATGTACTGTTGGTAAAGACTTTTTCCCAATTTTTTGACTGCCATTTTGTCCTATTGGCAGTGTCCTTTGCCTAACAAAAACTTTGTAATTTTATGAGGTCTCATTTGTCATTCTTGATCTTAGAGCATAAGTTATTGGTGTTCTCTTCAGGAAATTTTCCCCTGTGCCCATGTGCTTAAGGCTCTTCTCCAGTTTCTTTTCTATTAGTTTCAGTGTTTTATGGGTATGTCTTAAATTCAACTTGAACTTGAACTTTGTACAGGAAATAAGAATGGATTTATTTGCATCTTTCTGCATGCTAACCACCAGTTGAACCAGCAACAGTTGTTGAAAAAGCTGTCTTTTTTCCACTTGATGATTTTAACACCTTTGTCAAAGATCAAGTGACCATGGGTGTTTTGGTTCTTTTTTCTGTGTCTTCCATTCTATTGCATTGATCGATCTGCCTGCCACTGTACAAATATCATGCAGGTTTTAACACTATTGCACTGTACTTGCTTGCTGTCTGGGATACTGATTCCCCCAGAAGTTCTTTTATTGTGTAGAATAGTTTTAGCTATCCTGGGTGTTTTGTTATTCCAGATGAATTTGCTGACTGCTCTTTCTAACTCTATGAAGAACTGAGTTGGGATTTTGATGGGGATTGCAGTTTATTCGTACATTGCTTTTGGCACGATGGCCACATTTGCTATATTAATCCTGCCAATGCACGAGCATGGGAGATCTTTCCAGCTTCTAAGGTCTTCTTCGATTTCTTTCTTCAGAGACTTGAATTTCTTATACAGTTCTTTCGCTTGTTTGGTTAAAGTCACACCAAGATACTTTATCTTGTTTTTTACTATTGTGAAGGGTGTCATTTCCCTAATTTCTTTCTCAGCCTGTATATCCTTTGAATACAGAAAGGCTACAGATTTGTTTGCATTAATGTAATATCTGGCCACTTTGCTGAAGCTGTTTATCAGTTGTAGGAGTTCTCTCGTGGAGTTTTTGGGTCACATAATTATACTATCATATCATCTGCAAATAGTGATAATGTGACTTCTTCCTTTCCACTTTGTATCACTTTGACATCCTTTTGTTGTATAATTGCTCTAGTTAGAACTTCAATTACTATATTGAATAGATAGGGAAAGAGAGGGCAGCATTGTCTAGTCTGTGATTTTAGTGGTATTGATTGAAGTTTCTCTCCATTTACTTTGATGTTGGCTATTGGTTTGCTGAATATTGCTTTTAATATGTTTAGGTATGGGTCTTGAATTCCTGACTGTTCCAAGACTTTTAACATGAAAGGATGCTGAATTTTGTCAAATGCTTTTTCAACATCTAATGAAATGACCATGTGAGTTTTTTTTATTGAGTTTGTGTATGTAGTATATTACATTGATGGATTCCCATTTATTAAACCATCCTTGCATCCCTGGGATGAAGCCTAGTTTATCATGGCGTATGATCATTTTGATATAATCTAGGATTCTCTGGAAAGAATTTTATTGAGTATTTTTGCATCAATATTCATAAGACAAATTCGTCTGAAGTTTTCTTTCTTTGTAGGATCTTTGCGTGGTTTTAATATAAGCATAATTGTGGCTTCATAGAATGACTTGGGGAGTCTTTCTTCTGTTTCTATTTTGTGGAAAATTTGAGGAATATTGGTGTTAAGTCTTCTTTGAAGGTCTGAGAGAGTCCTGCACTAAAACCATCTGTCCTGTGCTTTTTTTTTAATTGGGAGACTTTCACTGACCATTTCTATTTCTTTAGGGGTTAGGGGACTGTTTAGATGGTCTATTTGATCCTGATTTAACTTTGGTATTTGGTATCTGTCTAGAAAATTGTCTATTTCATTCAGATTTTCCAGATGTGTTGAGTATAGGCTTTTGTAGTAGGATCTGATGACTTTTAGAATTTCCTCAGTTTATGTTCTTATATCTCCCTTTTCATTTCTGAATTTGATAATGTGGATACTGTCTCTGTGCCCTCTGGGTAGTCTGGCTAAGGGTTTATCAATCTTCTTGATTTTCTCAAAGAACCAGATCCTGGTTTTGTTGATTCTTTGTGTACTTCTTTTTGTTTGTACTTGGTTGATTTCAGCTCTGAGTTTGATTATTTCCTGATTTCTATTACTCTTGAATGTATTAGCTTCTTTCTGTTCTAGAACTTTAATGTGTACTGTTAAGCTGCTAATGTTTGCTCTCTCCAGTTTCTTTTTGGAGCTATGAATTTTCCTCTTAGCACTGCTTTCATTGTGTCCCATAAGTTTGAGTATGTTGTGCCTTCATTTTTATTAAATTCTAAAATGTCTTTGATTTCTTTTCTTATTTATTCCTTGACCAAGTTATAATTGAGTTGACCATTGTTCAGCTTCAATGTGTATGTGGGCTTTCTGTTGTTTTCGTTGCTATGAAGACTACCCTTACTCCATAGTGATCTGATAGGAGGCATGGGATTATTTTAGTTTTCTTATATCTGTTGAGGTCTGTTTTGTGACCAATTATAGGCTCAATTTTAGAGAAGGTACAATGAGGTACTGAGAAGAAGGTATATTCTTTTGATTTAGGATGAAATGTTCTACAGATATCTTTTAAATCCATTTGGTCCATAACTTCTCTTAGTTTCACCGTGTCTCTGTTTAGTTTGTATTTCCCTGATCTGTCCATTGATGAGAGTGTGGTGTTGACGACACACACCATTATTTTCTGAGGTAGGATGTGTGCTTTGAACTTTACTAAAGTTTCTTTTTACAAATGTGGGTACTCTTGCATTTGGAGCATAGATGTTCAGAATTGAGAGTTCTTCTTGGTAGATTTTTCCTTTGATGAGTATGAAGTGTCCTTCCTTGTCTTTTTTTAATGGTTTTGGTTGAAAGTCAATTTTATCCAATATTAGAATGGCTACTCCAGCTTGTTTCCTGGGACCATTTGCTTGGAAGATTTTTTTTCCAGCCTTTTATTCTGAGGTAGTGTTTGTCTTTGACACTGAGGTGCGTTACCTATATGCAATAAAATCTGGATCCTGTTTATGTATCCAGTCAGTTAGTCTATGTCTTTTTATTAGGGAATTGAGTCCATTGATGTTAAGAGATATTAAGACATAGTGATTGTTGCTTTCTGTAATTTTTGATATCATTTTTATGTTTGTGTGGTTATCTTTTGCATTTGTTGAAAGAAGATTACTTTCTTGCATTTTCTAGTGTGTAGTTTCCCTCCTTGTGTTGGTATTTTCCATGTTATCCTTTGTAAGGCTGGATTGTGGAAAGAAATTGTGGAAATTTGATTTTATCATGAAATATTCTAGYTTCTCCATTTATGGTGATTGAGAATTTTACTTTGTATAGTAGTCTGGGCTGGTATTTCTGTTCTATTATGGTCTGTATGAGATCTGCCCAGGATCTTCTAGCATTCATGGTCTCTGGTGAGAAGTTTGGTATAATTCGGATAGGTCTGCCTTTATATGTTACTTGACTTTTTTCCCTTGTTGCTTTTAATATTCTTTCTTTGTTTAGTGCATTTGGTGTTTTGATTACTATGTTATGGGAGGAATATATGTTCTGGTCCAGTCTATTTGGCATTCTGTAGGATTCTTGTATCCAGTCTATTTGGCATTCTGTAGGATTCTTGTATGTTCATGGACATCTCTTTCTTTAGGTTAGGGAAGTTTTTTTCTATAATTATGTTGAAGATATTTACTTTCCCTTCATGTTGGAAATCTTTACTCTCTTCTATACCTATAATCCATAGATTTGGCTTTCTCATTGTGTCCTGAATTTTTTGTATGCTTTAGGTTAGAAGCTTTTTGCATTTTGCATTTTCTTGGACTGCTGAGTCATTGTTTTCTGTGGTATTTTCATCACCTGAGATTCTGCCTTCTATCTCTTGTATTCTGTTGTTGATGCTTGAATATATTACACCTGATTTCTTTCCTAGGTTTTCTTTCTAAAGRGTTGTCTCCCTTTGTGATTTTTTTTATTGTTTCTTCTTCCAATTTTACATCCTGGATGGTTTTGTTCACTTCGTTCACTTGTTTGTTTTGTCCTGTAATTCTTTAAGAGATATTTGTGTTTCCTCTTCAAGGGCTTCTACCTGTTTGCCCATGTTCTTTATTTAAGGGAGTTATTTATGTCCTTCTTGGAGTCTTCTATCTCCATCATGTTATGTGATTTTTAGATCCAAATCTTGCTCCTGCAGCATGTTGAGCTCTCCGGGGCTCACTGTTGTGGGAGAACTGGGTTCCAATCATACCATGTTGCTTTGGTTTCTGTTGGTAATGTGTTTGCCTTTTGCCATCTGCTTTTCTCTGATGGCTCTGTGCAGGTTCCTCTTGTGCCAGGAATTTGAAGATAGGTAGTGGTATTACCTGTGCAGACAGGTATGTAGGCAATCCTCAGAGACCATCTCTCTTGTGGTGGTATTTTTGTAAGTAGCTCTGTGGCCCAGGATCAGCTCTGGGTACAGACAGAAATCTGAAGCCCCCTGTCCCAATCTGTTCCTGGGCTCTTGTGTCCTCAGGGTTTCTGGCTGGTTCCTTTGAGCAGCTGGGGTGGTCCTAACTGTGCTCGCAGGTCTCTCTGCACTCCTGGATTGTTAACTATCTCCATGCACCACAGAGATATGGTGCTCTGTGGCAGATGATGGTCCCCAGCTGGAGACAGAAACCGGAAAGCTCCCTCCTAAGGGTTCTGGACAATTTCCTCTGAGCAGCAGGGGTGGTCCTACCTGTGCTTTCAGGCCTTTCTTCACTCCTTGGGGGTTAACCCTGTGCCACCTGGATATAAAAAATTTCTTATATGAGTAAAAACTCATTTTATCAGTGTTCATTCAACTCACTTTGCAAAGAATTAATGTCTTAACAATATTTAAAGCTTTTTCTTGTGAAATACGTATCCCTTATAAGATACATAGTGATGTATAGATCAGACAAAATATAGTCTACCTAATGTAGTTAGATTAAACTAAGGAGTTTAATTGGGTTACATACAATAATATAGATGAGGAGTTCTTTAAAGAAGCAAGCTCTACTTATGACTAGCTAAGTTACTGAGGGAAAATCTGCCTCTCACTGAGGCCAGACAAGGAAATCCTCTACTACATATGTAGTGGAGCCATGGACTAGCCCATGAATGCTCTTTGGTCAGTGGCTTTGTCCCTGGAAGCTCTGAGGGGTACTGTTAGTTGCTATTGCTGTTCTTCCTATAGGGTTGCAATCCCTTTCAGCTCCTTCAGTCCTTATATTAACTCATCCATAAGGGTCCCTGGTATCAGTCGCATGGTTGGCTGTAAGAATCTGCATCTGTCTTAGGCTGGTACTGGTAGAGCCTCTCAGAGGACAGCCATGCCAGGTTCCTGTCTGCAAGCACAGCATGGCATCATCAATAGTGTCAGTGTTTGGTAACTGTGCATGGGATGGATCCCAARTTGGGGTGGTCTCTGGATGGCCTTTCCTTCAGTCTCTGCTCCATTTTTATCCCTGCATTTCCTTTACACAGGAGCAATACTGGGTTAAAATCTTTGAAATGTTTGGGTGACCCCATCCCTCAACTGGGGGCCATGTCTCTGTTGGAGGTAATCTTTTCAGGTACCATCGCACCATTATTGAGCATTTAGTCATCCCCATGGATTCCTGGAAACCTCTTACATCTCAGGTCCCTGGTACTTTCTAGATATTCTCTCATCCACTATCCCACACTGCTGAATATTTCTCATGGCCCTCTGGGTTCTCTCCTGTCTCCCCTCAAACCGGATCCTGCCTCCCTTTTTTCCTCCCCCAGCTACTCCTCTCCCACCTAGGTCCCTCCCTACCTCTGCCTCCCATGATTATTTTGTTCCTCCTTCTAAGTGATTGAAGCATCCCCACTTGGGCCTTTCTTCTCATTAAGCTTCATATGGTCTGTGTTGTTTTCATGTTTATTCTGAACATTTTGGCTATTATCTACTTATGAGTGAGTACATACTGTGTATGAAATTATGTAAATTGCCACACTCAGGATGATATTTTCTAGTTATATCCATCTGCCTGGAAAATTCATGATTTACTCATTTTTAATATCTGAGTAGTAATCTGTTGTGTAAATATACCATATTTCTGCATCCATTCTTCAGCTGAGGGACATCTGGTTGTTTCCAGCTTCTGGCTATTTTAAACAAAGCTGCTATGAACATAGTGGAAAATGAGTCCTTGTTATGTGGTAGAGCATCTGTTGGATATATAGGAGGTATAGCTAGGAGTGGTATAGCTGGGTTTTCACATAGATCTATTTATTTTCAATTTTCTGAGGAACCTCCAGATTGATATTCAGAGTGGTTGTACCAGTTTGTAATCCTACTAGCAATGGAGGAGTGTTCCTTTTTTTCTATACATCCTTCCCAGCAGTATCTGTTGTTGCTTGAGTTTTTTATCTTAGTCATTTTGATTGGTGTAAGGTGGAATCTCAAGGTTGTTTTGATTTGCATTTCCCTGAAGACTAAGAATGTTGAACAGTTCTTTTTTTAAAATTTAATATTTTATTTATTTATATATTTATTTCACACTCCAGATTTTATTCCCCTCCCACTCCACCAACTGTTCCACATCCTAAAAACATCCTCCCTGCACCTGTCTCCAAGAGGATGTCCCCACCACCTACCTCACCAGACTTCTAAACTCCCTGGAACCTCCAGTCTCTTGAGGGTTAGGTGCATCTTCTCTGATTGAAGACAGACCTGGAATTCCTCTGGTCTGTATGTGTTGGAGGCCTCATATCAGCTGGTGTATGTAGCCTGTTTGGTGGTTCAGTGTCTGAGAGATCTTGAGGATCCAGATTAATGAACACTGCTGGTCCTCCTACAGGGCTATGCTCAGCTTCTTCCAGCTTTTCCCTAAATCAACCATAGGGATCAGCAACCTCTGTCCATTTGTTGAGTACAAATATATGTATCTGACTCTTTCAGCTGCTCGTTGGGCTTTTTGGAGGGCAGTCATGATAGGTCCCTTTYTGTGAGTGCTCCAGAGCCTCAGTAATAGTGTCAGGCCTTGGACCTCACTTTGAGCTGGACCCCACTTTGGGCCTGTCACTGGACCTTCTTTTCCTCAAGCTCCTCTCTATTTTCATCCCTGCAATTCTTTTAGACAGAAACAATTAAGGGACAGAGTTTTGACTGTGGAATGGCARCCCCATCCCTCACTCGATGCCCTGTCTTTCTACTGGAGGTAGACTCTACAAGTTCCCTCTCCCCATTGCTGGGTATTTCATAATATGTCCCATCCTTTGAGTCCTGAGAGTCTCCCACCTCCAAGGCTTCTAGTATATTCTAAAGGGTACACCCTTATCCAACCTTATGAGGTTGCCTGGTTACATTCACTCTGCTGGCCCTCAGGCTTCAATCCTTCCCCCTTTCTTGAGTTCTGTGGATTATATCTTGGGTACTCTGTACTTTTTTGGTTAATATCCGCATATAAGTGTGTATATAACATGCACGTCATTTTGGGTCTGAGTTAACTCACTCAGCGTGGTATTTTCTACTCTGTCCATTTGCCTGAAAAACTCATGTTTATTTGGTTTTCTGGAGTGTAACTTCTTGAGTTCTTTTAATATTTTGGATCTTAGCCCTCTATCAGATGTAAGGTTAGTGAAGATCTTTGCCCAATCTGTAGTTTGCTGTTTTGTCTTACTGGCAGTGTCCTTTACTTTATGAAAGCTTTTCAGTTTTATGAGGTCTCATCTATCAATTATTGATCTTATTGCCTGAGTCATTGGTGGTCTGTTCAGGAAATTTTCCCCTGTGCCAATGTATTCAAGCCTACTTAACACTTTTCTCTTTTATTACATTCACTATTTCTGGTTTAATATTGAAATCCTTGATCCACTTGGATTTGAGCTTTGTAAATATAGATCAATTTGCATTCTTCTACATGTGGACCCCCCAGTCATAAAAGCACCATTTGTTGAAGATGCTTTCTTTTTTTCCACTGTATGTTTTTGGCTACTTTGTCAAAATCAAGTATTCATAAGTGTGTAGGTTTATTTCTGTGTCTTCAATTCTGATCGACCTGTCTTTCTCTGTGACAATACAATGTGTTTTTTACCACTATTTCTCTGTAGTATAGCTTGAGGTCAGGGAAGGTGATTCCCCTAGAAGTTCTTTTGCTGTTGAGAAAATCAAGGATAAGAGAAGGCTGTACACTATCTCTCTTTGTTCAATGTAGTACTCGAAGTTCTAGCTACAACAATTAGACAACAAAAGGACAAAGGAATAAAAATTGGAAAGGAAGTATGAAGGTACTTTTATTTGAGGATGATATGATAGTATATATAAGCCAGGTCAAAAATTCTACCAGAGAACTCCTACAGCTGATAAATAACTTCAGCCAAGTGCCTGGATATTAAATTAACTGAAACAAATCAGTAATCTTCTTTTATACAAAGGATAAATGAGCTGAGATAGAAATTAAGGAAATAACACCCATCAAAATAGTTACAAATAATATAAAATATTTCAGTGTAGTTCTAACCAAGTAAGTGAAAGATTTATGTTAAAAGAACTCCAAGCCCTGAAGAAAAAAAATGAAGAATGCTTTAGAAAATGTAAAGATCTGCCATGCTCATTAGCATAGTGAAAATGACCATCTTACCAAAAGCAATCTAAAGATTCAATGCAATCTACATCAAAATTCCAATTTAGTTTTTCACAGATATGGAAAGAGTAATTCTCAACTTCACATAGAATAACAGAATCTATTTTTAAAAGAGCAAGTCTGGAGAGATAGTGAAGACAGAACCTAGCCAATGTGGGACAGAGCCAATCTCTACCAGCTATGGAGCAGAAACCAAGAATACTTCCCACGCTGATGTGCTAGCTCTCTCATTTTTGTGAATAGTGTATCACCTTGATCAAGAGTATGGTTTTGCCTGCTCTAGACACTTTGATTGGATTGGGATATCTTTCTTTTTGACTCCCAAACTTATTTCTTATGCTAGAAACCTAGATTTAATAGTTTGATAAATTGATTACATTTTATTTGAAATCTCCCCTATGTCTGTTTTATACCATAAATTATACTTAAATATGATATCATAATATAAACTATCACTTTTTGCTTTAGCATTTGCATGATACCTCCTTTGTCCTTTCTTTTTGTATGTAATTTCAGTAAGACAGGAAAAGAATGACAAGAAAACTAAAAAAAAGATCCTTTTATTCCAGACTCTGACAGCTAAGAATCAAGACTCCAGCAGAATTAACCTTTATTATCAAGACTGATGATGTAAATTTTAATATTCCTTTCATAAATGGATATTTTCTGTTGTGATCCAAGTTTAAAGATCTTTATTATTTTGGATAGGGCCTCAATCTTTTTGTAACTATTGCCTGAGAATCTCAAAAATAAAACTCAATTTTGTGTTCACAGCAAAGGTATTCTACCTTCTTATATCACCAAAGGCTAAACTTTTCAAGTCAACTACCTACAGAGCCACACACTGGTAAGATTGTAAGTTCAAACAGAAATAAAATTGTATATTTGTCATAAAGCAATGAGCTGCTCCTTCTCCTTGTGAAGCCCATATCTATGCTAGGGATGCTCTTTACTTTCTCCTGAGTTTCTTCCCCCACCACAACTCTCCTGTTTAAGTCTATAGTAGTCAACAATGTAGCTTTGTATTAGAGAAGGCCCCAAAATTCTTCTGAACATCTAACCATAAATCTTGGTTTGACCTGTGTTAAAGTCCTTAAAACTCTAGAATTCTTCAGGCTGCTTAAGTTAACATTCAAAAGATATGTCTCCTTAACCTGTATTGCAAAACACTCATCCTAGGATTCAGGAAATTTTTTAAAAAGAGGATCATGATTTCAAAACCAATCTGGACTATAGGTACATGAGGAGATCTTGACTCATAAACATACAAGGAAAGAAAACTTTAACATAGGAGCAAAACAACTTAAAAAATTTTAGAAATATTATGGAAACATGATGAAAACATCTATATGAATGGGTAAAAAAATCTACACTTTTTTGGTATTACTTAAAGCTTCTTAATGAAATAATTTCTTTACTTGGGAATGTATTCAGCAGAACATTTTATCTAAATGATATATTTTTTTTGGAATTCTGTTTACATGCAACTACAAAGTGTTTTTCTGCCATTATATAAGCAGCTCTAACTCTTAAAATGTAAATGAAATTTCTAGTCAGTACAGCACTGAGAAAGTAATAAATATGTCCAAGTAATTTTCTGGAACATAATTTAAACTAGTTTTCTGTCTAAAACGTAAAC
>BDUI01002543.1:67439-78458 GCA_002335545.1 Apodemus speciosus | reverse complement strand
CTGGACAAATAAGTCTCCTTTGTGCTGAGACTTTGGTCTTGGACATCCTAAGCTGCTGATACATTTCCTTTCATATATCATGAGTGCCTTGGTACAGCATGACATCATCTACATTGTATGATAAGAGTGACAAAGCAGTCTTAGTAGGGCCAAGGTCATTTATATATTGTTGTAACACACAAATCTAAATTTTCAGTAGAGGACTTTTCCTTTTCACTCATAACATCTTAGTTCAATTCCACAGGCTTACTTTTCTGAACCAAATAAAGAAAAATATGTTTAATTTTCAAAATATAATAAGAATCTAAAATAATATAAATTTAATAATATATTATAAATAAAGATTATAAAAATTGTAATTTATTATTAAAATTATATTATACACAAGTAGTTTAAACTAATGTCTGCACATTTGTATTCATTGCAACAAAAATTTTATGGACTTTTAGCAATTGGAATGCATATAAGGAAGAAATTGTTTTGTAGGTTTTTTAAGTATCTTTCCAAGGACAGCTTACTTAAATATGAGGTTTCATCAGGGAATACCTGGAAATTGGCAGACCACAGTCTTGATTCCAATAGAATGCTGAGAATCCTCAGCCAGACCTCAAAATCTGTGGTTTATGAGTGTTCTGAGTGATCTGTATCTTTAGAAAAATATAAACCTATAGAAATTGAGATAGGCTTGTTTATGGTACTCAGACAATTGCAACTCTCTATTTGTGGTGCTTGGAGTGGCAAAAACACAAATTATGTCACCAAGACTTTAAACATCATCACATACTTAGTCTGATGTTTTTTTTCTGGGGCTCTTCCTAGCTGCAGGTTTCTGCTATACTACCACTTCTGGACAGGGATTAACCACTTCATTGGTCTTGATTTCTTCCTCAGTCAAGCATTTCTTATTTAATAAAAAAAAAAATGAATGGAAGTAAATATTACACATCACTTTGAAGTTATTATTCATGTATTTGAAAGCATTATCCTTCACAGGATAAAAGTATTTGTTTTTCATTTCATACCCCACTAGTTATCGTGTTCTTTCTTAGTCATGTTTATAATCTGGTGACCCAAAGTTCTTTAGGGAGATTATGCAAAGATTGTAATGCTTCACGAGTCTATACAAATAATATTGTTATACTCTGCCACATAAGAAAAAGTATGTGTAATATGTTTAGGGATTCCTTCTATAATTTTCAGTTTTGATCAATACGTGATTGAGTACATCGTTTTTCAAATAAAGATTCTTTTCTTGTTCCTTGTCTTTCATATCCTATTGTTCGTTCATACCACTACAAAGTGTTTCAAACATTATTTCTGAGTGCTCATTAAACTCCAGTTTACTCAAATTTTAATGGAATTTCCATAAGTACTATAAATATTCTTTTGKTTTATTTTGGAAGTTAAAATTCAGAAAAGAAACTTGCAAAATGTCTATAGCTACTGAACACCAGAACCTGCATTTGAGTCTAAGCTGACTAAATTCTTAAACACTGTGGCACAGTGCATTCTAATGAATATCACTTTTTGTCTTAAAATATTAATGACTGGTGACCCTTTCTTACTAGATTTAAAGCTTATAAACAATAAAAATGACTTTGTTTCCTGAGTWTAATTCTTTAATTTATTTGTTGTCCCCGGCATGCATAAAAATAAATATTTGAGAAGTATTAATTATGCTTGAATGATTAGATTTTTCTTAAAGGTATTTCTTCTTCTAGAATTACAATGATAGAATTATTGTATGATTGCTTCCTGTATGTTGAAGAGAAATAGAGTCAATTCTGAAGACCTGCCATAATAAGGGATCTTATGCTTCTGAAATCTTACTTGGTATGTCCTATGATATTCCTAGAGGCATTTTAGAGTCCTCCTTTAACGTCTTAGTTAGAATCCCAGCATTGCAATAACAATTTCCTTTCTGGAAAAAGCAATACAGCTCTAGGATAAGATTGATGTTTCTTAAAGAAAATGCCACCATCTTTGTTATCCCCAATTAACTTTCATTTTCCTGATTGTTAAGGATGTTGAAATCTTAAAACTACATCTCATCAACTATTATTTAATCTTTTAATAACTCTTTGTTTAGTTCTATGACCATCTTTTGAAGTTTGGTTGTTTGTTCCACTGATTTTGCTTGTTAAGTTCTTTGCACATTCTAGATATACATCTCTCAAATGTGTCAAGAATAAAGATGTTTTTCACATTTTTAGTTTGCCTCTCCATTCAAAGAATAGTGTTCTTTGCTGTACAAAACCTTTTTTTTTTAAATTTCATTATGACCCAGTTGTTGAATTTTCTTGGTCTCTGTATTTGTTCCCATCTGCAGTAGGAGGAAACTTTTCAGATGATAGCTAAGTAAGGTGCTGATTTACAAGTAGAGTGGAATGCATGATGAGTCATTTTATTGTGACATTATTTAGTAGAACAGGAGTATTTGCTTTTCCCTAGTTTCCTGGACTATCTAGTCTCATGTTATTGCTCACTGAAGTAGTCAGTTGGTTACCTCCACCAGCTTTGTGGCACCAATGGATTGTATGCAAAAGACCATTGTAGACTGAAGAGTTTATAGCTTGTTTGATGTGAAGATTTCTCCTTTGAATCTGTGAAGTATCTTTCTGTATCAATGACATTAACTGCTAGGAATGAAGGTTCTTAGTAGGTACCAGTTCAACTACTCCATATTCAATGAATTGTATAAGTTTTGTCACTGAGACATTAGTTAGTGGAAACAATATAGAAGAATTTGAATCAAGCAACATGGATGCTCTAGCAAGGGATCACATCCAAAGATATGATTCTGTCAGAATGCATATATGCCAAAGTATGATCTTGTTGGAACACAGACCTCTCCTTAGTACACACTTTTAATCCCAAACAATAAAAGTAAAATTAGTGTGTAGATGGAGCAGTCATGTTTAAAAGTGACATCTAATTGAGGGACAGACAATGTGACAAATCAGAGAAAGATTTGACATCATGAGTCAGAGATAGGATTCACCCAGCTCTACAAGGTCAGGAATGAGAGGCTTCTTAACTGCAGCACAAAGTGAGTCAGAAATGGAGGACAGTTCAGTGAGTGCAATTCAGTTAAGTTGAGGCAATCTAGTAGAGTTCAGTTCAAGCAGTCAGTGCATCCACTGAAGTGCTATTCATGGAATTCAGAGGCAGTTTTTCTAAGCAGAGCAATTCAGTGAGAAGCCAAGTATAAATTAGTCAGTTTGGAGACAAGTTTTGAGCCAGAAGAGCTGAGTTAAACCAGCCCACCATAGTTCAGAAAGAACTAGAAAGGATGAACTTATTCAGCACCTCATTCTTATTCTCCAAGAAGACAATTACATCTGGCAAATAAAAGTTAATTTTACAGAGAAGTAAAAGTAGTCTTGCCAATAGTCTTGATTGTCTGGGGATTCCCATGGGACTCTTATAGTCAACAGCACAATTACTTGTAACCCATTCCCAGTACTGGAGACTTCACCTGATGATAAGAAATGTCTACTTAAATTGCTGTCTCCTTGTACATATTGATGATGTCTTTTAGATCACACACACACACACACACACACACACACACACACACACACACATATATATCTATATCTATCTATCTATCTATCTATCTATCTATCTATCTATCTATCTATCTATCTATATATATATATATATATATATATTTAGGACACTCCTACCATATTAGGATTCCATACTCTACCTCAAGTAGTCCTTAATTTTAGCTGTTTCTTCCTACATTCTTAATCTCCATTCCCACTTGGTTCTCCATTTCAGGCTCTCACCCTCAGTCTTGTCCATCCATTATTATCTATTTTATGTCCCTTCCCTAGACAGATCKGTCTGTCACTCTACTCCTTTACTCTATAACTAACCTCTCTTGTTCTACAGAATATAGATTGCTTATCATTAATTTAATAGCTAACATAGACATATAATGAATATATACCATTTTTGACTTTCTGTTTCTCAGTTACCTCATTCAGGATGAGTGTTTTTTTCTAGTTGCACCCATGTGCCTAATAATCTCATGATGCCATTTCTTTTTTTTTATATGAGTATGGATTCTATATTTATTTTTTATTAGATAAATTCTTTATTTACATTTCAAATGCTGTCCCCTTTCCTGGTTCCCCCTCAACTGAAAATCCTCTAACCCTTCCCTGCTCCCCCTACTCACCAATCCACCCACTCCCAGTTCCCTGTCCTGGCATTCCCCTATAATGAGGCATTTAGACTTCTTAGGTCCAAGGGTCTCTCCTCCCTTTGATGACCAACAAGGCCATCCTCTGCTGCATATGCATGTAGAGCCCTGGGTCCCTCCATGCGTACCCTTTGSTTCATGGTTTAGTCCCTGGGAGCTCTGGGGATCCTCGATGATTCATATTGCTGTTCTTCCTATGGTACTACAAATCTCTTCAGCTCCTTGGGTCCTTTCTCTAGCTCCTCCATTGGGGACCCTGTGCTCAGTTGAATGGTTGGCTGAGAGTTTCCCCCCTCTGTATCTGTCATGCACTGGCAGAGACTCCCAGGTGACAACTATGTCAGGCTCCTTTCAGAAAGCCCTTGTTGGCATCCACAATAGTGTCTGGGTTTTGTAATGGTATATGGGATGGATCCCTGGGTGGGGGCAGTCTCAGTATGGTCTTTCCCTCAGTCTCTGCTCAACATTTTGTCACTGTATCTCCTCCTATAGGTATTTTGTACTCCTTTCTAAGAAGGACCAGAGTATCTTTACTTTGTTTTTCCTTCTTCTTGMGCTTCATGTAGTTTGTGAATTTTATCTTGGGTATTCCAGGCTTCTGGGCTAATATCCATTTATCAGTGAATGCATACCATGCATGCTTTTTTTGTGATTGTTACCTCACTCAGGATGATATTTTCTAGTYCCATCCATTTGTCTAAGAATTTCATAAATTCATTGTTTTTATTAGCTGAGTAGTATTCCATAAAACCAGATACACTGAAACTAATAGAAAAGAAAGTGGGGGAAGAGCCTCAAGCACATGGTCACAGGGGGAAATTTCCTAAGCAGAATACCAATAGCTTATGCTCTAAGATCAAGAATTGACAAATGGGATCTCACAAAATTACAAAGCTTCTGTAAGGCAAAAGACACTGTCAAAAGGACAAAACAGCAACCAACAAATTGGGAAAAGATCTTTACCAACCCTACATCTGACAGAAGCCAAATATCCAATATATACAAAGAACTCAAGAGTTAGACTTCAGAGAACCAAATAACCCTATTAAAAAAATGAGGTACAGAGCTAAACAAAGAATTTTCAACTGAGGAATATCGAATGGATGAGAAGCACCTAAAGAAATGTTCAATATCMTTAGTAATCAGGGCAATGCAAATCAAAATAACCCTGAGACTTCACGTCACACTGGTCAGATTGGCCAAGATCAAAAACTCAGGAGACAGCAGGTGCTTGCAAGCATGTGGAGAAAGAGGAACAGTCCTCCACTGATGGTGGGATTGCAAGCTGGTACAACCACTCTGGAAACCAGCCTGGCAGTTCCTCAGAAAATTGTAAATAGATCTACCTGAAGATCCAGCTATACCACTCTTGGGCATATACCCAAAAGGTGCCCCACCATGCCACATGGACATGTATTCCATTATGTTCATAGAAGCCTTATTTCTAATAGCCAGAAGCTGGAATGAACCCAGATGTCCCTCAACAGAGGAATGGATACAGAAAATGTGGTACATGATGTCCTTTCTTAACATTTTAGTAAGATTCCATTGTGTAAATATACATTTAGATTGTTTGTAATTTGTTTTTATGAATAATACACCAATGTAGATGGTTGAGCAAGTGTTTCTGTAGTAGGATAATCTATCATTTGAATATAGGTCTAGGAATGGTATAGCTAGCTGGATATTGAAATAGATAGATTCTCATCATCCTGAAGAACAACCACACTGTTTAATATAGTAACTCCAAATTTGCAGTCCCACCAGCAATGGATGAATGATTACCTTACTCCACATCATCTCTAGCATAAACTGTCATGTTTCATTGACAGGTATAAGATGAAATCTCAAAGATATTTTGATTTGCATTTCCCTGATGACTAAGGATATTGAATATTTCTTTTTTATTGGATATATTCTTTATTTACATTTCATTTCCATTTTCCTGGTTCCCCGATCCCCAAATGTCCCATATGTCCTTTTCCCTCCCCCTGTTCCCCCATCCACCCCTTTCCACTTCCCTGTTCTGGTATTCCCCTACACTGATGCATTGGGCCTTTCCAGAACCAGGGTCCACTCTTTCCTTTTTGTCGGACATCAATTAGTATGTGGATTGTGTCTTTGGTGTTTCAAGATTCTAGGCTAATATCCACTTATCAGTGAGTGCATGCCATGGGTATTCTTTTGAGACTGGGTTACTTCAGGCAAGATTTCCCTTCCAGTTCTTTCTGTAAGGTTAGCTTTCTAGATAAATACTAAAACTTCAGCACCCCTGATCCTGCTTGCTTGCTGGTTACACGTTGCTTCACCATTCACTAGACACCTTACTATCTGGGTACCCCCAAGGGGACAATGCACCAACCTTGTCATCAAATTCACAGTGGCTGGCAAGAACAATTAGATTGCAGGTTCTTAACTCCTCTCTCTTGGGACTTAACGCAAAACTGTTGGTTACTGAACAGGAACTCTCCATTGGAGATAAGGTACTCATAGCCTATTCCCACATGTGCAACCACACTGTAACCCCTACTGTTGCAGGATACATGCTGCGCTTCCAAAATTTGTTGCTGTGTTTGTACCTCAGGGCTAACTCTATGCATTTATGTTCTGGTTGTAAATATCACTGAGGACTTTTGTGTTCTAATACAGCTTTTATCTAGAATGAGTTTTTATTCTGGGTAGGATGTCTTCAACCAGCTAACACTTCCAAATAATTGAGTTAAAAGGGTGGCAATTTCCACTGTGTTACAAGGTTCTGTTCTTGATATATGAATGGACAGAGCTGCTAGTGTAAAGGCCTCAGAAACATCTCAAGGAGATGGCCCATTACTGAAATGGGGTAATGAGAAAGATAGGCTAATTCCATAGCCAACTTCAAATTGGCAGTTAAGGAGACTAGGCCTAAGAACTGGGCAAGCCCAAGCAAGACCAGACTATTCAATTACTAATAGAAAACACTCCTCAGGCAGGAGGCTTCTGGTTTCTGTCTCCTGCTTGGAACCATCCTCTGCCACAACAAGCCATATCCAAGTGGCACAGGGAGGTAGCTAAACACTCAGGAGTGCAGAAAGGCCAGACAGCATAGGTAGGACTACCCCTGCTGCTCAGAGGAAACAACCAGAAATTTGAGGACATAAGAGCATAGGAGGAACCTGGGAGTCTTCCTAGTTCCATCCACACTAGAGCTGATCAGGGTCAAAGAGGTTCATACCCAAATACAACCACAAGAGAACTGGTTTCACAGGAGTGCCTACATACCTGTGTACACAGAGAGAACAGGTCTTTCAGGAACACAGATGCAAAGGCTTGCAGGACAGATAACCCACAGTCAGAGACAGCAACCACATCTGACACTAGAGATAACCAGATGGCAAAAGGCAAATGCAAGAACATCACCAACAGAAACCATGGCAACATCTAAACCAAGTTCACCCACAACAGCAAGTCCTGGATACACCAACACATGGGAAAGGAAAGATCTGGATTTAAAATCACATCTCATGATGCTGATAAAGGACTTCAAGAAGGACATAAATAACTCCCTTAAAGAAATACAGAAGAATGTAAGTCAACAGGTAGAAGCCCTTAAAAAGGAAACACAAAAATCTCACAAGGAAATAGAGACCATGGGTCAACAGATAGAAGCCCTTAAAGAGGAAACAGAACAATCTGTCTACCCCTTCTGCTGCTGCCACCTGCCCCATTCCTTCTACTGTGATAGACCCCTGCCAGTTCTGCCACAGGGAAGSCCCMCCCCCCATCTCCTGATACTTTCTAGAGAACCAGCAGCACACAGGGCATTTGACCCTTGCCAGGTCTGCCACAGGGAAGACCCCATCTTCTCATACTTCCTGGAGAACCAGCTGTATACAAGGCATTTGAGAGAATGAGCATCCCAGGAGTACAGATACACAGTTTTACAGGACAGAGAAGCCACAGTCAGAGACAGCAAGACCAGCTAAGACCAGAGATAACTAGATGGTCAAAGGCAAATGCAAGGCAATTACCAACTAAACCAAGGCAACATGGCACCATCAGAACACAGTTCTCCCACAATAGCAAATCCTGGATACCCCATTGCCTCAGAAAAATCAAGAACTAGATTTAAAATCACATCTCATGATGCTGATAGAGGACTTCAAGAAGGACATGGATAATTCCCTTAAAGAAATACAGGAGAATATTGGTCAACAGGTAGAAGCCCTTAAAGAGGAAACACAAGAATCCCTAAAGAAGCACAGGAGGACATGGGTAAACAGGTAGAAACACTTAAAGAGGACACACAAAAAAGTCACTTACAGAATTGCAGGAAAACACAAACAAACAAGTCAAGGAACTGAACAAAACTATCCAGGATCTAAAATTAAAAGTAGAAACAATAAAGAAATTGCAAAGTGAGACATCTCTGGTGATAGAAAACCTTGGAAAGAATTCAGCAATCATAGATGCAAGCATCAACAACAGAATACAAGAGATAGAAGAAAGAATCTTGGATGATGAAGATTCCATAGAAAACATTGAATCAACAGTCCAAGAAAATGCAAAATGCAAAAAGTTTGTAACCCAAAACATCCAGGAAATACAGGACACAATGAGAAGACCAAACRTAAGGATTATAGGTATAGGAGAGACTGAGGATGTACATATTAATGGCCAGTAAATATCTTCAACAAAATTATTGAAGAAAACTTCACTAAACTAAAGAAAGAGATGCCCATGAACATAAAAGAAGGCTACAGAACCCCAAACAAAATGGACCAGAACAGAAATTCCTCCTTTCACATAATAATCAAAACACCAAATGCACTAAACAAAGAAAGAATATGAAAAGCAGTAAGGGGAAAATGTCAAGTAACATATAAAGGAAAACCTATCAGAGTTACACCAGACTTCTCACCAGAAATTATGAAAGGTAGAAGATTCTAGGCAGATGCCATACATATCCTAAGAGAACAAAAATGCCAGCCCAGACTACTATACCCAGAAAAACTCTCAATCACCATAGATGGAGAAACCAAGACATTCCATGATAAAACCAAATTTAAACAATATCTTTCCAAAAATTCAGCCATACAAAGGGTAATAGATGGAAAACAATAATACATGGAGGGAAAATACACACTAGAAAAAGCAAGAAAGTAATCTTTTAACAAAACCAAAAGAATAAAACCACACAAACATAAAAATAACATAAAAAATAACAGGAAGCAACAATCACTATTCCTTATTATTTCTTAATATCAATGGACTCAATAAAAGACATTTAGTAACAGACTGGATACATAAACAGAACCCAGCATTTTTCTGAAAAATATAAATGCACCTGAGTGTCAAAGACGAACACTATTTCAGAGTAAAAGGCTGGAAAACAATTTTCCAAGCAAATGGTCCCAGGCAACAAGCTGGAGTAGTCATTCTAAGATCAGATAAAATTGGCTTTCAACCAAAAGTCATCAAAAAAGACACAAGGACACTCCATACTCATCAAAGGAAAAATCTACAAAGAAGAACTCTTAATTCTGAACATATATGCTCCAAATGCAAGGGTACTAACATTTGTAAAAGAAACTTTACTAAAGCTCAAARCACACATTACATCTCACACAATAAGTATTGGTGACTACAATACCCAACTCTTATCAGGGAAACAGAAATTAAACAGAGACACAGTGAAACTAACAGAAGTTATGGATCAAATGGACTTAACAGATATCTATAGAACATTTCATCCTAAATCAAGAGAATATACCTTCTTCTAGCATCTCATGGTATCTTCTGCAAAATTGACCATATAATTGGTCACAAAATAGACCTCAACAGATATAAGAAGATTGAAATAATCCCATGCCTCCTATCAGATCACTATGGAGTAAGGGTAGTCTTCAATAGCAACAAAAACAACAGAAAGATCACATACAAATGGAAGCTGAACAATGTTCTACTCGATGAAATCTTGGTCAAGGAATAAATAAGGAAAGAAGTCAAAACCTTTTTAAAATTTAATGAAAATGAAGGCACAACATACCCAAATTTATGGGACACAATGAAAGCAGTGCTAAGAGGAAAACTCATAGCTCTGATTGCCTCCAAAAAGAAACTGGAGAGAGCATACACTAGCACCTTAACGGCACACCTGAAACCTCAAGAATAGAAAGAAGTTAATATATCCAAGAGTAGTAGACAGCAGAAAATCATCAAACTTGGGCCTGAAATCAACGAAGCAGAAACAAAAAGAACTAAACAAAGAATCAAAAAAACCAGGAGCTGGTTCTTTGAGAAAATCAACARGATAAACACTTAGTCAGACTAACAAGAGAGCATAGAGACAATATCCAAATTAACAAAGTCAGAAATGAAAAGAGAAATATAACAACAGGAACTGAAAAAGATCAAACATCATCAGATCCTACTACAAAAGCCTATATTCAACACAACTGGAAAATCTGGATGAAATGTAAAATTTTCTAGACATATACCCAATACTAAAGTTAAATCAGGATCAGATAGACCATCTAAACAGTCCCATAACCACTAAATAAATAGAAGTGGTCACTGAAATTCTCCCAATCAACAAAAGCTCAAGACCAGATGGTTTTAGTGTAGAATTCTATCAGAACTTCAAATAAGAATTAACACTAATACTCTTCAAACTATTCCAAAATAGAAACAGAAGAAATACTACCCAAACTCGTTCTATGAAACCACAGTTATGCCGGGCGGTGGTGGCGCACGCCTTTAATCCCAGCACTTGGGAGGCAGAGGCAGGCGGATTTCTGAGTTCAAGGCCAGCCTGGTCTACAGAGTGA
>BDUI01002543.1:19349-42921 GCA_002335545.1 Apodemus speciosus | reverse complement strand
AAWTYYTYCYTWAAAAAAAGATCTTACCCAAAAGCAAAATATCTTTATACATCATGGATCTCTTTGTAGCTCCGAGCAGTAGGTGTTCTCCAGCATGAGCTCTCAACAGGGCCACCTTAAGGAAAGTTTGCAAATTTAACAAGTAATTATAAAACATAACAGTACAAGGAAGTCTGATAAACTTACAATGTTTCTTAAGTCTGACTCCCTTTATGTTTTGTTTTGTTTTGTTCTGACATAAAATAATCATGCACACTTATAATGATTAGACTTTCCAGGTTTCTATCATAGCATATCAGAAGTATTTGCTTTTGTGGGAGCAGAGAAAAGCAGATCTTTTGTTTTTGAGGCAAGCAGAATGGGGTGGCTTGAGTTTACACTTCAGTGTGGTGCCTGATCCTTGATCCCCTATTTAGTCTTGCATATATACTAGTAGGTTTGTATTTCATCTGCTTTCATATCAAAAGTAAAATACCAAATATAGTCCTGGGAATTAAATGGCAAAATATGTATAAACAAAATTTCCTGCAAATAATAAATTACATAAACAAAGCAAACTCCAAGCTTCTGGGGGAAAAAGAAAACTGATTGTCTCCTGCTTGTGTCTAGATTGGGTGTCAGACTTGCAGCAGTAAACATTCAGCCAAGTTTCATTCTTGGGGTCAGTTCCATTCTGGGCCTCATCACTTACAACTAGAGAAATCAAGACAAGTGTAGTACATCCCAAATGAGTGCTTCTATGTTTTCTGATCAGTATTAAATGCTACCAGCATCCAAATATGATTGTTTGGGTCCAACAGTCTATGTGGAGTGCTCTTTAAATTCTCAGGGATCTGGTGACAGTTATTAAAGTGTAAACCAAATTCACCCATTGCTTTTTCTTCTCTGTGGCTTCTACCCTGTGGGTGGTTTCTTTTACACCCACTTGCTGTGTTTGCTTTTCAATCACTTCCTCAGTCCTTGAACATCTTTAATTCAGCCACTCATATGTACATATCACATCTCTGCTAAAAAACTTCAGTGCCCTCAAATTATCTTTAACATCATGTCCAGATCCTTCTATTCTGGCCTCAGATTTGTCATGAGGTGAGTAGACATTAGTTATTTTGCCTCCTGCCTGCTCTGTTCCTGCTTTATCTTGCAGCACTCATTGTTCACCACCTGCTTGACAACCTCTGAGCACAATGTTCATATACTCAAGAATTTTTCTCCTTTGACTTTGGCCCCTGTCATTCTTGCTATAGAGGAAGCCTTCTCTGATTCCTATCAAGTCTTTCCATCCCACCCCCATTCACCCATCAATGCATCTTGTTTCATTTTATAGAATGTCATTGAGCTTACCTCTAGCTAATCAACTTACTCATAATTTTGTATATATTCTTTTTACTGTTCCTCTCTCCCAAATATACTACAAAGTTTATGATACCAGTGAAGCAAYCTGTATTTTTACTGCAGTATCCCCTCAGAACCTAACTGAAACCAGTAGTCTACTAATAAATAGTCATCTCATGAATTTATGGACAGAATAAACTGATCAGAGCCTCCAGAGCTCCCAGGGACTAAACCACCAACCAAAGCATACACATGAAGAGACACATGGCTCTAACCACATGTGTAGCAGAGGATGGCCTTWTCAGGCATCAATGGGAAGAGAGGCCCTTGATCCTGTGATTTCCCAGTGTAGGGGAATGAGAGGGTGGGGAGGGAGGAGCAGCTGGATGGGAGCAGGGAGAGGAAGGATAGGATAGGGGATTTCTGGGATGAGGGGACCAGGAAAGGGGATAACATTTGAAATGTAAATAAAAAATATCCAATAAAAAATTAAATGGAATAACATAATTGAGCATACATTTGAGAGTTTATTCCTCAGTGCCTTTACTCATAACCGGCATTCGCTAACCATAACTATTAATGCCATGCTATTAATACTAATGAGAAATAAACAAAGACTTTTTACATAGTTGCCAAGAACCGACTTCCCAATATTTCAAACATTGTCTTTATAATAAGTCAGCAGGTTTTAAAGGTGAATGATAATAAAATTATAAGGCTGATAAATAACACAGCCCTACTTATATTGCTTGTGTGAGACTAGAAGGTTTTAGCAATCTAGCATTATTCACTGTGGCATAATCTTCTAAGCCAAGCTATCTTTATGACATGTCAATAACTGTGACTCACTCCAGGAAGGGAGTTACAAAATACTGTAATGGTGATTTCAGTTTTCATGGAACTTTTTCCTGTCACCAAGTAAAATACCTTCTTAGAAATATAACTGTGATATTCATATAATGATTTTTGTTCTCTTCTGGTGTGGAATATTTCCTTTTTTGTTAATTTTTACACAATCATACTTGTTTTTTTGTTTTATTTGGCATGTTTTTTTTTTGTGCCAGTGACAGCACTGCTCTGAGGATGTGTACATACAGTGTTGAATTCTTAGTGTGGTTAATTCTTTCAATGAGAAAGAATGGAAATTTTGATAGTTTTTTCATCTACAAAATGGTATATATAGTTTAGGAAGAATAGCTCAAAGTGAGTCAAATCCAAATGAATCTTCAAATACTAATAAAAAAATCCAAGTTTTAAATTATTATTTAAAATTTCTTAATATCAATATGCCAAGTTTAAAAATGCATATACTAGGAAAAGAAGACTATATCTTACTTATTTTTTTCTTGGTAGATTTCAGATATGGTATCTACAGATATTTTTGCTACCTCTATATTTCAGTACAATAAATGCCAGAATAAAATTGGTAGCATGAAGAATAAAACCCTTACATGTTAATTATGTAAAGGATCCACAAGGACACCAACATATCCTCCTTAGTTTCTGTCAAGCAAGTTGTCAGGCATTTCTGAATAATTTCATTCAGTACATTCAGGAAATTCAAAACACAACAGCTCACCATTTGCTTCTTCTAGTTTGCCAAATATTTTCTCCTTTAATAACCAGAAAATGTCATGACAGTGGTTATTTGCTGTTTATGTTTCTTTCTCATTAAAGTGTCTAAACTCTAAAACTGCAGAAGAGTGTCTTTATCAACTCTTAGCCAGTACATAATTGTTAGATCCTGACAGTAGACAATAGACAAAAGACACTTCTGTCTCTTGACAGAATAAAAAGGTAAAAGGATCATGGAAAACTCTGTGTAGTTACCATAGTAATTCAACTACTGTCTAATATATTAAATCAGATACAAATCAAAGAGCACAAGAACTTAGCAAATATCAAAGCCACTCTTCAAAGAAGTCATAATTTCTTCTAAGTCATACCTGGTCGTCCAAGGGCAGTTCACAGAAGGCAGGGATGTATTTGGCCCATTCCACCAAGACTAAGAGCTGTTGCTTCATTGACTCACAAACATCACTGATGCTTGCAATTTTCTTAATGTTTATGTCAGTGCTGGCACTGGGGCTTGGGACTGAAATCTAATGTTAACACAATATTGTATGAATTTATAATTGAAACAACTAAATAGCCAATAAATCCTCTATTTCCTATGAATGTATAATGTAAATAGAATAGGAAGAATTTTCAATATCATAGCAATTTCATATATATTTGACATTTTTAATTTGAGAAATAAAATCTTTATTGGTTTAAAGGTAAATTGAAAACATATGTATATAAACACACATTCAGAGTGAAGAATTTTATTTTAAATACCAAATCTGTAAATGAGGTTAAGTTTTTGGAGGAAATTTATAGTGAATACTGACTACATAGTGAAATGGATGGTAACCACAAGAAATAAACTCTATAATTATGATTTTAGTTGAAATTCATATTAAGGGTCTCCATCTTTAATCTGTTTATTTTTATGGAAAAAAGCTAGTGAATAAATTGATAAAAGGTAGAAAATATTTAGAGAAGAAACTAAAAATGTTAGAAGGCCATAAAAATAAAATTGAGAAACAAATCAAATTTAAGAAACAAACTCAATAATGGTGAAATGTGTAACACAGTGATAATTATTCTAAAATTGTATATAATCTTGAGCATGAAAATAAAAAATGATAATTTTACAATGTTTTCTATCTAATTAAAATTTTGTAAGTCAAGTTTAGCCATAGGTTCTTGTATTATATGTGTGTGTGTGTATGTGTGTGTGTACATGTGTGCCTGTGTCATGTGAACCCTGATGTTCTTTCACAGCTCCCCTTTAAGTCATACTCTATTTTTTTTTGAGACAGGGTAAGTCATACTTTAAATGTTTTATTGGACCATCAAGTAATCTTCTAGTAATAGTGATGATAATGGGATGTTAACCTCATCACATCACTCCTGTGTTATCAAGAACGAAAGTAGACTTACTGCCTCCTTAGAAGACTTGATTAACTGCTTGGCTATTTCATAATTTGCCTTGTCATAGACAATCACCCTGAACATTTCCGTTCAAGTCAATGCTAAAATTAACTGAACTGTCTTCAGAAGATATGTGTGAAATGCATGAATGATCCTTTTAACTTCACATCTGATATTCTTACTCTAAAATTTATAAGTAATGAAATTTACTTTTGTATGTCGTGAGTTTTGCTTTTATTGCTCATCAAACATCTGTTCCCTAAGGGGATAGTGAGTTGACTTCTTGAATTCAGACATAAATTTAAAGGGAAGAAATGCTGATGAAAATTCCCTCAATATTGGGGCAGATGATTTTACAGATTTAACCAATAAAACAGAAAACCCGCTATGCTGCATTTTTACTTGACTTCATAAACAAAAGTCCAAATAATCTTACACTTGGAATTAAGTTCATTTTTTCCATTTAAAGATAGGGTCTTGATAAGAATGTATTCAGAATCAAAATTCAAAAAAAGTCAACTATTCTCCTACTACTTTCAAAATGATACTTTTGAGCCTGTCCATATTAACTTTAGCAGTGAGCACAATGATAGCACTCTGCGTGAGCAGACACTGGATTCTATTGCAGAGCCAATGCTGGGGTGTTGTATGTACCTGGCGGGACCTCACTTCAGCTTGTGCCAGAGTATTTATGGAGGGGATGTTGCTGCCATCATATGTACTTCTTCTTGTACTGATTCTGTCACGTTCATTTTGCACCGCTAAGAGAGAAAAACCACAGTTATTAAATCTCTAACACAGGCTACAGTAGAGAGCTGGAAATAAGAAAAATTATAGAAATTCAGATATAGTCTTTTAAAATGTAGAAATTAAAACTGTTTTATTTTCTTATTATTTCCTTCTTGACTCACTTTGAAACCCATTCAAAGATAGGAATAGCTATGCTTGTCTCCAGAGCTCAAAAAATATGGTGAMTTGGACTTTGTGACAAAACAAATCCTGGGAACTCTTGGGTCACCCAGTTTTGGCATGCTGTGTTTTTAATAAGATGATTTTCTATTCTTTCACAGTTAATAAAAGGTAAGGTTACAAGACCTGTTGGATTAGCAGTTCAAAGATAAAAACAGTCTCTGTTAGGAGATATGAGCCATAGATTCTGAAATTCCTATTTTCTTTTAACTACAAAATGCTGTCAAACTAGAATGTAAATTTTTGTAGTAAAGATGGTTTTAAGTAAACCTGTGTCACTTTATAAAGCAATGTTTACAGGTGTAAGCTTCAGAAATGATTGCATAATCTGAGGTATCTCCCTAAAAGATGGAAGCCTAAATACCAGCTTTGAAGAAAGATGAAATCATTCCTCACAATATATATAAAATTTCTGGAGGAGAAAAGTAGATTTGCTTCCTTGACTTAGAGAGGAAAGAATAAGAGATACACAGGTCCTAAACAATTATTGAAAACCGAAGTTTTAAACAAGAAAAAAAGAGACGTTTTACCCCAGAAATTTGCATAAATAGTCATGTAAAAAAATAAATAAATTGGATGTCAAATTAAATTTCAAAATGAGAACATAAAATGATCTTCCATTAACTAAAGAGAAGAATACAAGGCCTATAGTCCCTCACATATCTAGGTTAATATTCTAATCAGGGCTGTTGGAAATATCATGGTAGCAAAATATTAAAGTTTTTCTCCAGCAAAGAAAACCATCAATTTCTACATCACTGTCCCAGAGAGCCAAATCAAGCAACTCCAGTTAGCAGAAAAAGTAGTAGGCATTTGTCTAAAAGAAGAGAGATATCTTTAGGGTGAGTCAAATATTTAAAATTTTATTTTAAAAATCATACAAACTAGTTGCTTATTTTTTTTATTTCTATTAATGTGGAAATCATAAGACTGAAAGGATGTCCTTCTGTTTTTATAAATTTGATTCCTATTATCAAACTTTATAAAAAACACTGCATATATTTATGATATATAATCATTTGCAAATTTACATAAATCCCTGTGTTTGTTTCTATTTAATTTCTATTGATATTAAGGTATATTATTTATTGAAGAGTTAGATGCATCGAAATTTAAACTCAACAGTTACTTTCCAATATATTTAGGAAAACTAAACAAACCATCATTTTTTAAACTGTAGAAGACGCAAGTTCACTATTTTCAAATGTATTTTATAAATTGTTAGACTCAAAGGGGAAATACAAACTTGGTTTTGTTGACAATTTTATAAAGGTAAGGATTGGTTTTCAGTTAATAAATGAAAAAGACATTTGATAAATTTTGTAATTATTCCTATGAACTACCTAATGGAGCTTTTAGGACATTAGCTAATTAGTTTTGAAAGGAGAAATTGCCTCTTTAATGTAGTAAACTTTACTTTTGTAATATTCTATTAAGAAGGGAACTTATGGGACATATGGTGAGTGGGGAACTGGGAAAGGGGAAAGCATTTGGAATGTAAACAAAGAATATAGAAAATAAAAAAAGGTTAAAAAAGATTAACAATTCAATAGAAGCTAATGAAATTTCCACATTTTTAAATTAAGAGAAAAATAGCTACTTAATATATTTTTTGCTTCTGCTGTAATGTGATTTGATTTAACTTTTTTTGTGAGTTTAAAACATACTTGTCAAACATAGCTCTTGCATATGACAGACACAGCTATACAACAAAAAATGGTATTAAGTCTTGCTGCTGCTAAACCTGCCAGATGTTTGGGATGTATAGCACAGTGGTCTCTAATCATGTCAAATTGAGAAGAAATAAAATGAGATTACTTAACAGGCAAAAGTAAAACTACTATACACCAAATACCATATTTGCATTACTTCTACTATTGAATAGAATATGAACTTCTCAGGATGGAGGATTATCTTCTCTATCATTGTCATAATTCAAATCTCAGTATTTAGAAAATACTGGAACAGTGTTTAGAAAACAGCAATGTCCAATTAGAGGAATACATAAAAAGAGGATTAGCAGTTGATGCTTGTGAGATAAGTAAAGATACCCAGGTGTTCCTAAAATTGACAAGTGTATACAATACRTCCATGTCTTTAAACTGTGTGTAGAGTTTGCCTGTGGAGAGGATGGTGTCAACTTTCAGAGCAGATAAACACTACTTCCTCTGCTTACTAACTGCACATCCTTAGGCTAAATTCTTTGACTAGGAACTCTTTGACAGGTTTTCCACTAGTATATTGAGGGTTATCATAACTTATTAAGTATTTTATTGTGATTAATGAGAATGTTTGCACAATATTATACCTTTGCATCAATAATCATAATTATCATCATTATTATTACTATTACCTTCTTTCTTCATTCCTGCTCTAAAACACTTTCTTAATCGACAGTATCTGCATTGATTCCTTTTGTCCTTGTCAACAACACACTGGCGACTGAACCTGTAATAGGAAACAGGCATTAGTTCACACAAAACAATAATTTATCAAAAAAGTAGATCAGGAAACAATTAGACTTTAAGTAATTACAGTCAAATCAGGTTCAATACAAAGAGTGTATTAAATAATTTCCTAAGAAATCAAACATCTCAGGATTGGTATGTGCATGAAAATATACAGCTCACTTCTCAGACAGTCTTTTTTAAAATATTAAAACTGAATGCATCATTTTGGGTCAGTGTATTCTATTATGAGTCATAGAAGTCAAACCTAGCTTTAATATCTTGAACATATAAAATTTTACTATTTATTGCTACATGATTTCATCATGGTGGGTAATGGTTCATGATTCATACTTACACACTTGTGTGGTTTGTCTTTTTGAATGCTTTTATTCTATTAAATTGAAATGACTCCATGTTACATTAAGATATACTGTAAATATCAAGTCACATACTATTGAGAAAACCTATAAGAATGTAACTTCTTAATGACATACCCTCTTATACCCTTAAAGACACACCCAGAGTGGATGGCATATGTGTGTTGATGAAGATAAAAGGAACTCTTATACCCTGTGGGTTAGAATATTAAATGCTGCTATTACTTTGCAAAAAATGCTTAGCAGTTTTTTGAAATGTTAAGCACAGAGCTGCAGATAGGACACACCAATTCCAAATAAAGGTGATTTCAAAGATCATGTAGTGCAGTTTCTAGGGAGGCAAATATATAGTAATAGAGAGCAGATCAACAGTTTCCTTACTCTGCAATAGAGCCAGAGAAAAACTGTAGGACACCCTACTGGAGACTTCATTACAGAGTAATTAAGGGCTGGTTTTAATTGATGGTAGTAATAGTCATACAATTCTAATATGTTAATATGCGAATTACTAGCTTCACATGTTGCTATTGACTCATTTGTTACAGATGATTATTGAATGATGAGGATAACACAATATGATTTGTGACCTATTAATATTTACAGACAAGACTTAACATTGAGTGAGAATAAAGCTACATGTGAGGTACTCTCAAAGTAAGAAAATGCAAATCACTCTTTTGAATATGGGGCTGCAAATACTCAGAAAAGGAGAACATGTGATCAAAAATCATAAAGAGAATACATTTAATTCACATTAATTGAACACAAAACAAAGAAGAAACATACACCATGAAGTTCTTAACATGTTCAATATCTTGATGTAGGTACTGAATAGATGAAGGTTGTCTATATTTGCAGTTAAAAGAAATTACAATCTACCAAATACACAGAAACATTGACAGAAGTTATAGAAAGTATCCTATAAGTATATTTAAGTACTGTAGGATGGAAAAGCCAGCTTTAGCAGCATAAGACTRTTAAAGTCAAATTAGAATTTATCATTCTAACTAATAGTTACGTATGAGACCAGTAATCTTGACTTTAAAGACATGGCCTCTCAATTTGCATCCATATAACAACTATTTTCCAGTAGAAAAATAAAAGACCACAGAGATTGCTGGGTATCAAAACTGTAATTACGCTTCTGCCGAATTAGTGGGTAGCACACATAGTATGAAGGCACAAATCCCCACTTGTCTCTGCCCCTGTGGTACTAGAACACCTTGAAAACTTGATCTGGGGGTGATTCTTCCCTACTTCCCCCATATAGTGAAGGTACAAGTCATCATATTCCATTAAGAGAGCTGTCACTTTTCAAGGAGATATGTCTCACTTTTAATAGTGCATGTGACTCCAAACAACGGTCTCTTTGTCCCTTCTGATGCTAATGTGAAGAACTCTATGTATAAGTATGTATGAAAACCATAGAGAAAATGTGTTTGGTAGATGAGACAACTCATTTTTAGCTATGGAATGGGCATGTGGACAAACACAATACCATCTAAATGCTCTTTACTTTGTCAAAATTTTAAAGTAGATGATTCACATTTTTTAAATTGACATCAAACACCATTGCAAACATTACAAAAGAACACAAGATAGATATTTGTGGAGTTACATATTAACTTTCATTACACCTTCAACAGTCAAATGTTACTAGATTGGAAATTCTCAAATGTCCAACTTAGTCTTACAATATCATTGCTCTTGCAGTATGGAGTACTTGCCTAGGATGTGGAAGGCCCTGAATTCAATCCCCAGTTCAACAAAATAGTAACAAGAACCATCAATGATAATGTCTATTACTGACAGGACAAAAATAGAGTTTTATTCCTTCTGCTAAAAATCACTGATTTGTGTCAACAGCCCATGTTTAACCTAAACAATATATATTCAAGGACTATCATAGAATTCAATCAGAATAAATACCTAAACTTAAACTGAGCTATGATATTGACTAGGTACTATCAAAAAGACTAGTAGAATTGTATGGACATATGAATTAATTAAATAAGATTTAGGCAAAACCCTGTTGGTTATATAAAACTTAACCTAAGAATTACTTTGAGGTGAAAATTAAATTATAACTTTTAAAACCCATAAGATACAAAGTCATCTGTAGTTTTAAAGTTTTGTTGCTAAAGACCCAGGATGTATCGACCCTGAAGAGAAATTACAAAAATCTGAAGCCATTTTAACAGATTTAAAACAATGTTTAATGGCATATGAACATGTGATAAAATAATAAAAAGACACAAGGAAAAGATTAACACCAAACTCTAGATGGTAGTTCCCCCTGGGCAACTGAGGACAAGTGGCCAGGGAGGTGTCCACTGAAGTGTTCAACTATATTGCCCTAAACTGGGTGGTAGGTATGTGAATTTCTTTATGCACATTTACAAGTCTCAAATTGTTTATAGGATGGAACTATCAATGTGAATGTAAACTGAACATAAACCATGAACTATTTTGAAGCTTATTGATTTGGTTCTGAGTTACAGAGCTATGAAATCTCTTAAGTAACCTTCCTTGCATCACACATATGATCTTTAGACATTAATAAAGAAAATTTTGCAGAAATGAGCATCCTACTACCTGCAGGAATAAACGTGACTCTTCCGAATGCTACGCCTGAAAAAACCTTTGCAGCCATCACAACTGGATGCCCCATAGTGCTTTCCTGTTGCTCTGTCACCACAGATGGCACATAGACAGTTGACACCACTGTCTGTGGAATTCATACTTGTGGTTTCTGGGGCAGAACTGTCTGTTGAAGAAACATGAAAGGAGTTAGTACAGRTGACTACTCATCCCAGTGTCTCTTGTTTGCTCCTTCATCATTCTTTGTTTTACAGAGATTCCCTTATTGCTGCTTTTCTTTGAAGTGCTGAGATCATCTTCCTCAGTTTCTGTCTTATATTTCTGATCATTTAATTCGGGGTTATGTTTCATCTCAATCCCTTTAACTACCACCTTTCTTAAGGGAAGTTCTTGAAATCTCATGACAGAAAATATCAACTCAATGATAAAATATATTTTCAGAGTTTATTTCTTCCATGATAACACCATAGAGTACAGATATTTAAAAATTTTTTATACATATGAGTATACTATAGCTGTCTTCAAACATACCAGAAGATGGCATTGGATCCCATTACAAATGGTTGTGATCCACCATGTGGTTGCTGGGAATTGAACTCAGGACCTCTTGAAGAGCAGTCAGTGCTCTTAACTGCTGAGCCATCTCTCCAACCCAATAGAGTACAGTTTTAAAGACATAAAAACCTATGTAAGAATTTCATTTTGATGTCTAGTAAGCATAAAAGTTGAAAAGATAACTTGCAGTTTTTCCCAGTTGGTTTGCTTTATTTGGTCCTCTGCATATAAGCCAGTAGTTCCACACCAGAGATAAAGTTTTAGGTGTCTTCAATGAGTTATTTCATTACCTTTAACATTTAATGTAATGCCCTATGTAAGATATGTAGGACAAAGGTGAAAGGTTTTTCTAACAGAGTCATCCTTTCCAAGAATTACTGGAGAATGTTCTATCTAATTTCCATACTCTCATCTGAACTCCTTTTTGTTTATATTCTAACAGTTACTTCATGTGAACTTTGTTCATCCAATACACTGGGACTTGTCATTAGGAAGCATAAAGCCAATTATTTCTCCATTATCCATAATGAACCTCTCCACTCTGAAGTGCCCAGCTCTGGCAGATCCCCACCATTCTCAGCCCACTGCCCCTTACAGCTTATAACATGTTCACTCTTCTACACCCCTGCTGCCTTTCTATGTTCTTTGAAATCTGATTTTATCAACTGTACTTTTCCAAGTTTCCTAGACATTTCCACCCCTGTATTTAAGCTCCCTCTGAGGTTTCTGAACACTTCTCATGTGTTGTATGAATCTGCTTGAGAATTCAAAGACAGTCGTGTCTCATCTGTCCTTCAAGCAAAACCTAGAGTTGAACAAACTACCATTATTTTAAAAATGCATTTAAACATCCATTATTATTGCCTATAATTGTACTACAAATGGAATGGCTCATAAATACATCATTACATACAGAATATCAGTATCATAATGTTAGAGAATTAATATGTTTTCTCATCCTTCTGTTTCTCACTTCTTAGAACTGTACTGAGCTACAGTGGACTATCATTTTTAAAAGCAATGAATACACATTGTGTGTGTGTGTGTGTGTGTGTGTGTGTATAATCATTACTATATAAATATTTCTTTAGTGATACATTGTTGCAGGTATTCTATGAATCCCACCATACTCAAAGACATTAAATGCATAAGGTAATATATTAAAACTTGAACTTGGTGGTTGCCTGGGGACTCAGTGACGAAGCATTTGTTTAGACTATAGATTCAACCTCAAAATAATAATTGAGCATAAACTAAGTACATATTATATGTATAAAAATAACATATTACTTTATTTATAATTAAAATTGGTAAAGTAAAAAGTTGGCATGTACTAACTTAATTATAATATTAACAAGGTATTAGTAATGTCAAATGGAAATCAGAATTATCTGAAATCACAGCAACATATTACATAAAGAATGAGAGACTTTAAATCACTTAATCCTAAATAGGATGACTCCRTCAAATTCCTCCCCTCGGAGTTCAGAGATCCCCTTGGAAGAGAAGGTGGAAAGAATGTAAGAACCAGAGGGAATGGAGGACACTAGGAGACAAGGACCTCAAAATCAACTACCCAAGGCTCATGTGAACTTACAGGAGGCTGAACCAGAATGTGCAAGGCCTACATGGGTCTGTACCAGAATATATGTATGTATGTGTGTGTGTGTGTGTGTGTGTGTGTGTGTGTGTGTGTGTGTCTATATTTTGATATATTTAAAAATATGAAGGAAGGAAGGAAAACATAGCCTCTAACATAAAATGAACAAATGGACTATCGTATACCTGCTGGGAGAGAGAAAAAATGATATTCTCCCATGAAGAAGAAGTATACCAATCACTTCTGGGAAGGCCTCTTATTCAGGAGTAGCTGATTCATATAATAAACTTCAAATTCTTGTGTGCCTTTATTTGATTACAGATAAGTGGAGGGTTGTTTGTTTTTCATTCTGGGTGTTGTTTTATTTTGATTTCTTGGTTCTGAAGATTTTTACTGTTATATTGGCATTTTGTTTTTTTCCTTTGAGAAGGAATTTAAAGTAGGATGGATAATGGAACAGGAAAGGAAATAGAAGGACATGGTAGAGAAGAATGTCATCAAATATATTTGAATTTGAAAATTATTTCAAATAATAAATACTTTAAAGATGTATTTGTAATCAATCATGCTTTGTTAGAAAATATTAAAATATTACAAACAAATTTAAGTCTGGCTTTAGGTTTGATACCATATTTACATGCAGCTTATAATTATGTTACAATTAAACAATTAGACACTATAGTACAAGTAGTATTAGTGTGAATTGTTTTAGTATACACTGAGAGATTTAATACATTTACGTGGTATATCTGTACCTACTGTTATAAATCTGTGGCCTCTTATTAAAACTCTATTTCTATTGAAATAAATATGGGGTATATTTTATTAAAACTGTGTCTTCCTAAGAATTACACTATAGTTTCACTCTGCATTTATGTTAAATTTGAGATTTGGGTTTTCATTTTCTACAAGTTTCCCCACCATTAAGCTATTGCTTATTAATAATATATAAAGTTCACAGTTCAGAAGATTATAAAACTAATCATAAAATGATTTTTCAGTCCTGAACTATACAAACATACATTTACAGTGACACATGCACACAGGTACGCACTTTCCCCAAAGCATACATAATTGTAAGTTTTAACAGTTACAACCTGTTTTGAATAAACTGTTTATTTAGAAAAAGAAATCTACATTCTGAATAGATAGTAAATYGTATTATATAAAGACTCAACTGAAATAATCTGTCTTCTTTAAAGTTAAAATATTACAGTAGACACATGCTCAAAGCTCTGGAAGCTAAACATTAGCTCGTCAACCTGAAGTTATAATATAAACCTTTATTCCTTTTTACATGTGTGTCCAGTGAAGAGACTACACAATCATCTTAGGCAGAGTTTCTTATCCACAGCAATGGAGTACTGAGATGATGAGATGAAGAGTGGAGCAGGTAAACCTCCCCAGAATTCTGTACAAATTGTCCATAAGTYAATTTTCATGCTGTATATAAAATCTATTTTCAAGGCCAGTCTGCCAAAATTACAATCACTTTGATGTACAGCAAATTAAATAGCCCCTGAAACTATGCTTTGTAACCCACTAGCCTATAGAATCCTGGGGTTACCTTATAATACAAATATAAACTATTTTACCTCTAACATTAAACAGCTTAGGTAACACAAAATTTAAATTCATGTCCAGATTTGTGGCCTTAGACACAACTCTTGAATTCTCCAGCAACAAAGTTAATCCAGCCTGAGAGATCCATCTCTTTCTTTTGTGCTTATTTCTCTTACATGTAACCATAAGAACTCACCATTGGAATTATACAGAATCTGCATAGTATCAAACTCCAAGGTCGAGTAAGTTGGGTCCAAAACTTCACTGTAGTTTCCCATGTCCATGTCCAGTATCGGCTCTGAAACCCTCATTATCGGTTGAGAGACACATATACGAAAGGCTCCACACACCCAGAATGTGCTAGCTGTTATGCTTTCAAGCTGTGAGTACTAACCAGAGCTAACTGTCACTGGGTAATTTCAGTGCTTCTGTGGGAGGGGCTGTCAAACTGTAACTCCTTCAGCAGGCCATGTTCTGTTCATATTTCTTTTATGGCCTATGAGAGCAATTCCTTGTGATAATCTTGGAGTGCTTCATGGAACTGCCTTATCTGAAGTGCTTAGTAAACTAACATGATCTTCTGAATTGATTTCCAGTACACAATAAATGACATCACTTAGAGAGCAGTTAAAGACAGACAGGAGTCTCTGTCAGAATTTAACCTGAAATAGTTGGTAGCCCACATGAGGAGCTTCAAAGCAGATGCTCCAAAGTTTTAAAAGTCAAATTCATACTACTCTTGAAATTAGGTAAGTTAAAATTGTAACCTGTCACTTAACATACCAAGCACTTAACAGGGGCAGGTTTCCTTTGTATGTACAATAAAACTGACTGTTTATTTTGGAGTAGAACAGATTTATAATTTGTGAGATTGAGATTTATGATGTGGTCTAGCAATATACAGGCAGAGTCTTAATATGGCCTGCATAATCTTCCCAAATTATCAATTTACCATTCATGTCACTCCACAATTGCAAATTTCTGGGTGACAGCAACATGCTTCAACACAGTAATTTTTAAGAATTCATTTTAATTTTATATAATTACATCCTAGACATTAACCAAGTAAAGCTATCCCCACTGCATGGGTTTATACATTCAGATTCACCTCAACATGTATGACAGCATATATTTTATGTGTCATTGTGAAGAAATATTCTGAGTTCAGAAAATATTTAGAAGTTAGTATTCAATATCAACACTTTACTTCTAATACATATGTTTATTGACTTTATTTTCTAAAAAAGAATGCTCTATCTAATTTTAATTTTTTAGTTCAAAAGTTTATATTCTATATGTGTTAAAGATTCTAGAAAATGATCTTGCAAATCAATTTCCTACTAATGTGATTACTGTTACATATGAATGCATTTCCCCAGAGAAATATAGTATGTTAAGACAAATACAACACGTGGCACACTGAAGAAAATATAAGTCATATTCATCAAATACAACAAATTAGGCTGACCATTTGAATAGTCTCTTTGACTCATAATCAGAATATTTTAAATTTCTATTTAATAATTATTTTAAAATTAAGAACTTTTTAAGTGAAAATTGAACACAGTTATTCTATTTTTGGAGAAGTGGCAATGAGTGAATACTGTGCCTTTTATTTATATGAAGTGCTTTCCTTTTGTGGTATGTAATAGGGCTGTGTTCCTATGGGACCCAAAGGCTGTGCATGAAGCCCTCTATACTTTCCTCATCTACATGCTAACTATCAAACTTGGAGGAATATCAGCACAATCTTTGTTTTTAACACTGCCAATGGTAAAAGACCACAAACATAGCTCAGTAAAATAAACCCATAGTTTTATTATTGTTCTGCATTATCCTGTTCCCATTCCATGGTGAATGCAACAATGTTCTTCTTTAGGATGGAAGTGTCTAAGCACAGGTCTTCAAGGAGATGCTCACATTAGTTGGAGCTAGATTCCAAGAGAAATTTACCGAATGATGGTAAATTATTCTCTGCATTTCACATAGTAAAATGTAAGAGCTACAGTAGATCCAAGGGCCAGRGACATCTCTTTAAGGGCAGTTTGCTTTCCTAATGATGTCAGAGATGGGCACTCTCAAAGAATCCAGCCAGCYTCCATTTACAAAATGAAGGGTCCTCCAGTCTTCTTCCTTAGTTTACAAGGTACAGTAAAATCCTTCTTTTTATAATTCTTGGATTGATAATTTTCTGAACTAATGAAACAAATCACTAGACTTGAAAGGGTTGTGAATGTGCCCTAGCTTTCTGACTTACACAAGTAGACATGCTAATGTTTGATTGTAGAACCAAGACTCATTCTGAGTGATTCTCCACTGCTAAGGACTCTACTTTTATTTTTTTATAAATCCCACACACTGTCCTAAGTTTTCAGTATTCTGTTTTTACTGGTTATTTTTTTACATTTTAAATGTTATCTTTCTTCCTACTTTCCCCACCACAAACCCCTATCTCCTCTCCCATCCCCACTGCTTCTTTGAGGGTGCTCCCCCCACTCTCCTGCCCACTCCTACCTCAGCACCCTACATTCTCCTATACTGGTTGGTTGAGTCTTCACAGGATCAAGGGGCTTCCCTCCCATTGATGCCAGATAAGGCAATCCTCTACTACATATCCAGCTAGAGCTATGGGTCACCCCCATGTGTACTCTTTCATTGGTGGGTTAGCCCTAGGAGCTTTAATTGAGGGGGAGTTTTGGGGCCGGGTCGGTTGATAGTGTTGTTCTTCCTATGAAGTTGCAATCTGCTTTAGCTCCTTCAGTCCTTCCCCTAACTCCTCCATTGGGTTGCCCATGCTCAGCCCAATGGATGGCTGCGTGCACCTGCCTCTGTATTGGTTAGGCTCTAGCAGAGCCTCTCAGGGGACACCTATAACAGGCTATATCAGCAAACGCTTCTTGGCAAGGAATGTACTCACTAATAAGTGGATATTAGTCAAGAAAAAGCTCAGAATACCCATGATACAACTCACAGACCATATGAAACCCAAGAATAAGAAAGGCCACTACAAAGTGTGCATGCTACAGTATTCTTATAAATAGATATAAAAGTAAAAGCTACTTGTAAAGTAACTTGAACATGAATGCCTCTAGAGTTTTGCAGTTTTAAAAAAATATATTTTTTATACTTAATTCAACTTAATTTTACTCAATTCCATAGCATTTCTCTTGGTTTAAGAGTAAACAGTAGAAGCATTTATTAAACTCATTTTGCAAGAGATTATAAAAAACTTACTATGATATTAAATATAAAAATTGTTCTAATATATTATGAAATGAAACAAAAAAAGAAATGGGAAGAACATGCTGGATATCAAATATAACTAAAGGTGTGTGAAATTGTGAGATGTAATCACCCTGGATGATATTTATTATGTTCCCTAATGGAAACTAAATCTCTGGGTTAATCACAGGAGTCAACTAAATCAATTTATTTTGTATTGGTTTGAAATTGAGAYTCTCTCTAACTATAAATTAGCTCATAATTATCTTTAATCAAAATAGTCTTTTTTTTTACCCCATTCAGAATATTTTTCTGTCTTTAAAGAATGGGAACATGAGGTCTGACAGGAAGCCTCAAAGGGGGATGCACAGAATGGAATGGGAGAATTGAAAGGAAAAGAAGGCTGAAATTTTTATTAATTTGGAGTTGAAGATTATTAATCATAACCAAATAAGTATTGCAGTCTGGCTTTCCTTGAATTTTCAATTCAACATTGATTATGGATTATAGATAAAGGAGATACCCATGGAAGTGGCAGAAAAGGAAAGAGAAAGAAAAACTTTTGAAGTTATTGGTTTGTGCTGTTAATTATGTATCATAATCAAAAGTATATCACACTCTCTTGTTTTACTTTTATTTTCATTCAGAAGTGAGTATGGAGTTCACGTAACTCAGAAAATATACTAATGGCACTAGTTGGCAAAATAAAGTTATAAGATAAAGTTGACATAGACCTTAGATTTAAGAAAAGTGAAATGTTTTCACATTATTTAGGAAAGGAAACAGGAAATCATCAAGGCTACATTAGGTTTTTTTAAAATAAAAAGAAAATCAGTATGAGTGTTGAGGAGACCAAAGCTATTGAGCCCTCTCTGTCTTTGAGGACTAGTTTCACTCTCACCCTGGCTGGCTTGGAGAGCACTAAGTCAATGAGATGACCTCAAAATCACAGAAATCCTCCTGACTCTACTTCTGACTGCTGTATTCACAAGTGTTCACCACCACACACCACCTGAACTAATTCTTCATGGAGCCCACTCTTCAGTATCAGTTTGAAGACCAAGAAATATATCCCTGTACCTTAGGAGAATCAGTATTTGGATAGCTTAAATATGTGCTCTCTGAGACCTGGACAAATAGTCATTCTGAAGGGAATGATGACTATTTCAAAAACATCAACAGAATTAGTGTAATGAAGGATTTTCAGAAATGTTTTTCTCAAAGCAATGATTCTATGAGCTGTCTTAAGAAAATACATCATTTAATTTTCATTAAAGAAACATAATGAGTTGTATAGTGCTTAAAGAAGAAAACTTAGTTAACCACCACCTTTCAAGATAATAGCAGAAACATTTCTATCTTATCTATAGAACTATTAAACCTGTTAAATTGTCCTGTACTTTATATTTGATTTAATCATTCCTTCCTAGTATGATTTAAATTAGAAAACAGGCTAATAAAAAATCAAGGTTATTTTCATTAGAACATTTTCATGAAAGCAATTTGGGTGTTAATACATAAAAACATTTTCCTTACAAGTATAGTTAGTGAAACTTGTTCTCTAAATTTATTCCTCAAAGTATATCTGTAATTTCCATTATTTCTATATTCTATTTTACCAGTATGAAAACTACACAAATACAGTCAATAAACAAGAGATGAAGGGGAGTGCTAACTCACACAGACATAGAGTMACTGTCACTGTAAAAAGGAAACCACAATGTATACAATTCATTCAAYACAATAAACTATTACTTAAAAGCAAAACAACATTCATCTTCTCATTTCTCATAGGAAACTCAATACAATCATTATACTTCCTGGCTATTATTGCACCACCTAAATTATCATTCCTCTTTTCAGATGACAAGTTTGTCTCTAATTTTAAGTTTGATAATCAGAAAAAAAAATTACAAAAAAAAAGCCAAGACAAATGAAAATGGAAATGTTTATCGCCAAAGCAAATTACTGTCACTTATACACAAATAAGTTAGACACTAGCTATAATAATAGGCTTAATTCTCAAATACATTAATGTTTTTTATAAAGCCCAGATTGTGTGTGATTTTCCAGATGAGCAAAAGCACCTTTCCTTCTTACTATCTGTTTCTTTGGTCTAGTAAAGCCAGGTAGTCTTAATCAGAATCATRTCCATCAACTCATTAGGGCATGTATACTAACATTACAGATAGTGTGTTACTGTTAAGTTATTGTTATTATCATGAATAATTGTATATTTTATATTGACAACTGCTGCCATAGCAATGATGATTTTTTAAATTTAAGTTAGACTCTCATAACTACTTAAATATATTTTAAATTCATCTTTTAAAATTATAATTATTTCTTGGGCATTTCTTAACTAATGTCTCATAGATCACAAACTTCAGTCTCTGGAACCAACATAAACCTTTTGGTTTTACACTTTTTTATTTGATATATTCGATGATATTGGTTTTACATTTAATTCATAGTTTTTTCTGTGGGCAAAGTGAAGAATTCACACACTTTTAGAAAATGCCATTTGATAGTAATGTTTAGAAAAACAGAGTGGGGACACATAGATTCTTTATGAAACAACAGAGTAGACTGAAAGAGATGACCTTATTCTCTTTAGCAGTAGTGATATGACTCAGCTGTTTAATTTAACTAGATATATTGCTTGTTTTCCTATGACATTGGTCTCCTTTTTTAACCCAAGCTATCTTTGAATTCTTGATACCCCCGATTTACACTCCCAAATTTATATGTGTTCTACTTACTCATAACCATAAGATTTGTAACAACACATACAATTGCAAGTGAAATTCAAAACTAAGAAATATTGAATCTGTATCATGATTAAATCAGGTAAGAGCATTGAGGATTTTACACTGAAACCCAGCAGGAACCAAGAAATCCATTGAGGGAACGCTTTGGGTGGTACACAAATANCACACACACACACACACACACACACACACACACATATTAAACTTGCTTTCAAGGTCAGCTGCCTTGTGATTCAAAATAGACTCTCCTTTTTCAGAAGATAAGAAGATGAATGGCACTAAATTATTAACTGGAATATAGATTATGCTGGCAGAGAAAATAAAGTAAGCTGAGTAGAAGGTGTAGGCTAGTATGGGCAGGCAGTGCTTGGACACTTTTTTTTTCTTTTTACAGTGAGTATTATCACTGTTGTCACTGCAACCTCAGCAAAACTAGTCAGAATGATTAAGATTCCAGTGGCATGCCAGCACTAGCATGCTGCATTATACAACAGGAAGGAAAGGAAGTGATCAGTTTGTCCCAGAATTTATTCCCAATATCTTCCAAAGAGATATAAAGTGTAAGAAAAACTCGCAGCAGTTTTCCAATGCTGAGTGTACATTCCAGTGTGGACATCTTAAATGATTGTGCTGTAACAAGCATGAACTTTTGTATCTAGAAGTTGAATAATAAATAAGAGTTATAACTTTCCTCTTAAAATACAGAAATAGATTTTCTATATTGCCATACAGTGAAGAACTGCTCAGTATTCCTTGATGAAACCTTAGGTACCAAAAGAGAACAACACTCTGATTCAATATTTGAATTGGATAAAACTAAGCAATATTTGCCTCTGCATCTAATAAAGGTAAGTACAGGCATTACTCACAGTGAAAATGTTAATATTTCAGCTCTCATTTCTTAGGGCTAGTTGATRTTTTGAACAAATATACAAGGCATAATTATGAGTTTAAGAACAAACATATTAATCTAATCATCTTAGGTGAGTTGTGACTTCTGCACCAGGGCTCACTCTTTAAGTATTTGAAATCATAGCGTCTAACTAACATATCAGTCTAGCAGATTATAGATTCTGCTAGTTGTTGAAATCATGGAGAGAACCTTAAAGGCCCCATAAGATCCAAGATGCATGATATAYGATTAGGAGAGTTAAGACAGAGAAATGGTTTGGCAGTTAAAAGTATATAACTACTCCTGCACAGACCACAGTTTCTAACACCCACAGTGACCTGGCTCATGGTACTCTGCTATGTCAATTTCTATATGTCTGATAGTCTCTTCTGGACGCTACAGGCACCTGACACACCATACACACAACAATACACATGCACATGTGCACACACACACACACTCATGAACACACATGCACACATACAAATGTACATATAAACTCACACACATTCTTTCTCACACACAGACATTCTCTCTCACATGCATTCACACACATGTATTCTCAATTATAAACAAAACAAATCTTTTAAAAATATATCTAATGAGAAGGATATAGTACTGGTGTCCTTAAAAAAACCTTTATGTGATACATAAAGGGTCTTGAAAGTTACTACCTCTGAATGCTATTTGGACTTGCATTGCTATTAATTCTTACAATGGAAAGTTGAAAACGATGTCTGTAACATTATAAACCTAGTACTACTTTAAATGGAAATTGAAAACTCTCCTTAATCTTAACATGTAACTATAACTTATATTAGTGTACAGCAATGTTAAAAGTCTCTGGTACATAACAATGGTTCTTCTGGTTGGCTCATTCATGTATACTGTTGGAATTACAATCAGAAGTAACATTTTGAAAACATATGTCATGTAGTGTAAGAATCAAGCATTAAAATAGAAAATTCCTACATAATATTACAAAGAAAGTTCACAGCGGGCCAGAAAGGTGGTTAGGAAAAAAATCAGTGTCTACAAAATGTTTGACTGCCTAAATTTGATCCTTCGGACCCATATTGTGTGATGTGATAACTAAGCCCCATGGGTTGTGCTCCAACCAACAAATATGCCAGCCCATACACAAACATGCATGCATGCACACACGGAGAGACACACAGACAAACAAACACAAACACACAAACACACACACACAATTGAAGTGTATCAAAAAWTTTTCTTAGTTAAAAAAGAAATTACTGAAATTTATAAATAAAAGTCATTAAGGCTGTTCTTATAAGCCTAAGAATACTATAGGAGTTTGCAAAATTATAAGGTCTGGGACTCGTCAATATTTTTCTTAACATTCTAGTATTTGCAATGAGTGAAATAATTAAACACTTGCTATAAACTTTAGGAAATTGTATAAAAATGATCTTTAGAAAATAGTGAAGAGTAAACTCAAACGTAACATTAAATTTACAAATAATTAGTTTCTTGAAAACTATATATCTTTAAAAATAACATGTTGTAGTGAAAGATCTGTATGACAAGAACTTCAGGTCTCTGAAGAAGGAAATCGAAGAAGACCTCAGAAAATGGAAAAGCCTTCCATGCGTGTGGATTGGCAAGATTAATATATTAAAAATGGCCATCTTGCCAAAAGCAATATACAGACTTAACGCAATGCCCATCAAAATACCAACTCAGTTCTTCATAGAGTTAGGAAGAGCAATTCTCAAATTCATCTGGAATAACAAAAAACCCAAGATAGCTAAAACTATTAACAACAGTAAAAGAACTTCTGGGGAAATTAGTATCCCGGACTTCAAGCAGTACTACAGAGCAATAGTGTAAAAAACTGAATGGTATTGGTACAGTGACAGGCAGGTAAATCAATAAAATAGAATTGAAGACCCAGAAATTATCCCACACACCTATGGTCATTTGACCTTTGACAAAGGAGCTAAAACCATTCAGTGGAAATAAGATAGCCTTTTCAAGAAATGGTGCAGGTTCAACTGGAGGTCAGCATGCAGAAGAATGCAAATTGACCCATTCATTTCTCCTTGTACTAAGCTCAACTCCAAATAGATCAAGGACCTCCACATAAAACCAGAAACACTGAAACTAATAGAAAAGGACCTGAGAGCCCAGCAGTGGGCTCTCGCACGCCTTTAATCCCAGCACTTGGGAGGCAGAGGCAGGCAGATTTCTGATTTCGAGGCCCGCCTAGTCTACAGAGTGAGTTCCAGGACAGCCAG